>VMYD01000191.1:1200000-1507796 GCA_007663325.1 Eucalyptus pauciflora | reverse complement strand
CTGGGATGGCGCAATCATCCAAATTTTTCATGGAATAATCAGAATGTGATAAGACCACCGGGATTCAAACAATCAGAAGAGATAAAGTCCAATTTGGAAGATATAGTCACCAAACTTGCTATTACAACTCATGACTTCATCAAAAGCACGGATGTGAGATTTCAAAACCAAGAGACTTCAATCAGAAATTTGGAGATGCAAGTGGGTCAGTTAGCAAACATGATGTCAAGGAGACAACAAGGTTCTTTGCCGAGTAACACAGAGAAAAATCCAATTGAAAACATAAAGGCTATTACCCTAAGAAGTGGTAAACAAGTGGGAGAAGAAGAGATTGTCAGAGACAAGGAAGAGGTGACCAATAAACAATCAAAGGAGACAAGCAAAAGTAAACTTTTTCCAGATAATCCCAAGCCATATGTGCCGCCAATTCCATTCCCTCAGCGACTTCAGCAGCACAAAATAGATAAGCAATTTTCTAAATTTCTCGATGTATTTAAAAAATTGCATATTAACATTCCTTTTGTAGATGCTTTAGCGCAAATGCCTAGTTATGCAAAAATTTTGAAGGAGATTTTGGCAAACAAAATGAAACTAGAAGATTATGAAACTGTGAAGTTAAATGAGGAGTGTTCAGCCATTCTACAAAACAAATTGCCTCCGAAATTAAAAGATCCAGGGAGTTTTACTATTTCTTGCATTATTGGGGATTCTTACTTTGAAAAAGCATTATTTGATTTAGGTGCAAGTATTAATTTGATGCCTTATTCAGTTTTCAAGAAATTAGGATTGGGCGAGGTAAAAGCAACCACAGTGTCACTTCAACTGGCTGATCGATCAATTAAATATCCGAGAGGTATTGTGGAAGATATTTTGGTAAAAGTTGACAAATTTATCTTTCCTGCAGATTTCATAGTTCTTGACATGGAGGAAGATTTTGAGGTGCCACTTATCTTAGGTCGACCTTTTCTAGCAACAGGAATAGCTCTTATTGATGTACAACAAGGGAAGTTGATCCTTAGATTTCAAGATGATCTTGTTTCATTTAATGTTTTTGAAGCAATAAAATATCCATCTGATGATAATTCTTGTTTTAGAATTGAGATAGTTGACAAGTTGGTGAATAAGGTTTTTCAGGAAAATATTTTTAAAGATCCACTTGAAGCATATTTGATTCAATTAAAGGACACATATATTTAGAATGAGGAGATAAATGAGTACGCAAATTTCATGGAGGCAATTGCACCATATTCAAGGCAAAAAGCAATTAAATTTAAGGAGTTTGGACAACACATTACAAAGCCTAAACCATCAATTGAAGAGCCTCCAATTCTTGAACTCAAACCCTTACCTTCTCATTTGAAATATGCTTATTTAGATGGAGTTTCTTCTTTACCGGTAATTATATCTTCTTCTTTGACAGATTTGATGAAGGAGCAATATAAACCCACTATCCAACTTCAGAGGCTTTTGAACCTGAAGATGCAAGATGTAGTGAATGATCAACGTTTGAAGCCCTACTTTGAAGGTGGTTACAACAAGCAGAAGACCACCTTTGAACTTCATCCTCCAAATTAGCGACATCTGAGATAGTTTGGTTGAAAACTATAAAGCAAGCGCTTCTTGGGAGGCAACTCAAGCATTTTAATTATGTTTTTTTTTTGTTAAGTTTATTATGTTTTGCAAAAAAAAAAAAAAGATTAACTTTTCTCTGTTTTATCCAGGTTAATTTTTTAGGGAGCACCTTTCAAGAGTTTAATCATCAAAGTCATCTATGAAGTTATCCTACAACCAGGGGAGTTTTCTTCTTACTATTTCTATTATTCGCATTGAGGACACTGCTTCATTCAAGTTTGGGGGGGAGACAAGTTTTTTTTTGATAAATTTTTTTTATCATGATTACATTCCTGGTTGTGAATTTTTGCGATTCTTAGGAAAATTTAAATTTTATTTAAACTTGCAATTGATGTGTGAGTTAATCTTAATTCTGATTATGTTGATCCACTTACTGAGCACTAAAAGTCCTTAATTTTTTAATTGTGCGTAAATCTAGAGAACATTCATGTGAAGTATGTGATTTTCTTAAATTCCACCAAATCTTAGAATTTGTTTGATTTTCTCTTGAGGCGAAATCCTAAGCTAAATCTAACTGAGAAAATGATTTAGGCAATTTTTGGATTGATTGAGCCTTCTATGATATCCAATGATGAGTGTATAATCTGTAACCACTAATTTGAGCTTTCTATTTATGATTGAGACTTTTACTTTGTTAATATTTTATATTATTCGTGTGATCAAATATAAGTTGTGATCAGTGGTCATTAAAAGTAATGATTCATTATAATCGTTAATTACTAATCCAGGTGAAACCTATGTAGACTTTGGAATCGAATCTAGAACCTATGACAGATTAGGTTCCAAATTCCAAGGTATACATAGTATGTTCCAAGTTTCAAAAAATGAGGAACCATAAGGTTCTAAATTTCAAGTGAAATCTACCTAAAACCTGAAACCACTCACCTTTAAATGGGAGGAGCTCGTGCAAGGAGCTCACATTTGCTTCATTAATGAATGTGCTCGGGAATTCCACGGGAAAAATGAGAAGCCCACACTTGGTTTGAGCTTATTTCTTTCCTTTTTTTTTTTCCTTCTTTTTGTTTGATTTGTTCTCTTTTTCCCCCTATTTTTGGCCATTTAGGACAAAACTGGTGTCCATTTTTTTTTTCTTTTTTCAAAAGAGTAATTTATTTGGTAGATAATCGACTAGTTATTGTGTTACATTTTATATATTTCTTTTTTTCTTGTGTTGTACTACAAAAGCATTATTCTAAATAAGCTAAGTAATGGTAAGAGTGAAAAAGATCATCTACTAGTTTCAATGAATGCATTTAATTTAATCAGTACTTTCATATATGTCATTATGTTATACTTCATGGATTTTAATTACTCGTCTTCCATTTTGTTCGATCAATCTAATGGACTAATTTCTTTATTTTCTCATGTCATCACTACACAACTTTTTAATGGGTGTTTTCCAAATAATAATAATAATAATAATAATAATAATAATAATAATAATAATAATAATAATAATAATAATAAAATAAGTAGATTAGACATGCTAAACATCCATTGTTTTCATGCAAATTCAAAAGAAAAAGCCTTGTGGAATGTTATTTTTGTCTTGATTATATGAAATAATTAGCTATTGACAAGAAAATTACGGCAGTTGCAACTACATTATAAGACAACTGCTCAAACCATTTTCAAATACATATTTTCTTGTTAATTTTAAATACATCAGAATTTTCGTGGAACCATTAGAAAAAAGATCTTTATAGTTCAAATTTACAACAATAGTAACAAGTTGCATATGCAACTTAAAAACAAATACTTTCCATTCAACTGCTTGGCTTCCCTAAAAAGGCTACTCAATTGGAAATGGATATTTTACCGGAACCAGCCAATAGAAGTTTTTACTGATATCAATAAAAGATTCATTTTTGACTCAAAAACAAATAAATATCAAGGAGTAATTTTCAGTGTCATGGTGAGAGAAAAGGGAAGTAACTGGACAAGATGATCAGGTATAGGTTCATGCTTCGTCAGCAACCCACGATTGATAAATAATAGAAAACGCGCCAAGGAGTTCGTAAATAATATAAACGTCTTAAAATTTGATGTGTTCGACATCAATGAGCCTTGTAAGGACGGCATGGATCGCCACTCGCGTTGCCTAAAGATGGCCAACGGTCAAGAGATAAATAAAATAGAGAAGGCAGAGTAATCAAGAACGGATAAGTTGATTATTTATAAAATTTAGAACAGTTTATTTTAGCTTTTTTACAAAGAACATGGGGACAGACCTCTATAAGGGTGGAGGAACACTCTTGGCAATGCGTAAGAGATGGCAATCCTTGTAATCACGAAGCCTGTCTCTAGCTAGGTTTGTTTGCCTTAGGGAGAGCCAGGTACACCCCTAGTGAGGGTTTACCTGTGACATCCTCGATTTGGATCCCTATCTCGAACGCGAGGAATAGACTAAGGATTAGTACGCTAATAACGAAAATGGACTATGAATCAATCCTAGAGATTGTTCACAAGCCAATTGGCTGATTGGGAGCAAGGCAACTCAGGATCAGGGTTATATTAGACCAAAACGTTCGATTATGAGAAGACCACTTGATCATAAGGATTGATGTTGACGATTATGTGCCGTCATGAGTCAATCAATTGACCAGTATAGATTGATTCAACTTGAATATATACTAGCCGTGGGTGACTCCACGCGGTCACTGTATCATTTGTGAATGGCCTAATTTGATTCCATGCGACCATGAGTCAAGGCAAGTCGATTGATCCTATATGATTACATGACAACTAAGGGTTCTTCATGGACCGACCAAGCTTAAATATGGGTTGGTTTTTGAACCAACCATGGGTCATGCATAGAACCCTAGACAGGCGCTGACTTAGGTTTGGGTCTAGCCACCCGAGCATTGCCAAATCTGCCCAATTCATGTAGGCTGTGTTAGGGCCACTTCCAATCAAAACTTAGCCACAAACCTTGGTCCGATTACAGGTGTCGATCATGGGTGATTACAAGACATTCATGTCCGATTAAGAAGATATTTAGATAGTCCTCTTGATTATCTTTTGTCCTCTTGAATTTGGATCAAATAAGAGTAAACAATTCTTGGAAGCCAATGAAGCCCTCCTCACATGCCTAAAAGGGAGGAACTTGAGGATCAAGTTACCTTGTAAGGTTTAAACCTATCCTTAGATATTTGAAGATAGTTGCAATAAGTTGAGACATGTGCTTATGTACAGATTTAGGCTATAATAACCTTAAAGGTGAGACTTACATAGCTTCTTGAAGATAAGTTGAGGGAGAACTAAAGTTTGGTGGCCATACAAAGGGGACTAGGCACCACTTTAAGGAGAAAGGGAGGAGAAATAAGTCTAGTTTGTGTAACTAGGATAGTTACCTTTGAAACTAAGTAATAATTGAACCATTAAAGCTTGAAGGATAAGCTTGGTTAAGATTAACCCTAATTGTGACACTTGGAAGGTGGAGTCAATCTTGCTAACTAAGCCAAGAAAATCATCATTAGCGATCATTACTTAGCCTATAATTGAATTTCACATGTATATCCTTAAAACCCATTTCTCTCTCTCCCTTACTTCTTCCCCAAGTTCACCTTGCTTTCTCTTTACATTTCCCTCTCTCCTTCTCCCTTACACGCCCCTCTCTCGGCCTCCTCACTACCGCCCACTCGCCGTCTACTCACCGTGTCATCGTTGTCGTTTGCTCACTGTGAGCCATAAGCTGCCGTTCGTCTCGGTTCTTGTCCTTGTTCGGTAAGTAGATCCCCTAAACATTGGCTAGACTGTTGTCTTCTGTAGCTTGGATTTAGGTTAGGTTTGTTTTTGTTGTTGAGTAAAGTCGAACCATCCTAGGTAGAGTAGAACCACGTACTAACTTTGTATGGTTTGCTTATGATTTGTTTGAGTTATAAAGTTTGTGAATAGGTGAGAACTTGTCATATGATAGTCAAGGTTTCAATGTTTGTTGTTGTTAGTGGAAACAACATGTTATATGTCCACGTCCATGCCTGGCTACAAAGGATCATTGTTGTTATTGGATGAGGTTCATTTATACGTTATTGTCTACATTTAGTTATAAGGATTTGTTGCTATTATTGGTTGTGGTTCGTCTATGAGTCATCACATATCCTCGGTTGTAAGGTTTTGTTGCTGTTTATTGAAGGTAGCTCATATATACGTCATTGTCAATGCTTGAAAACACGCCCCGAGCCTTCAAAAAGAGATTCACGTTGGTTTGGACATGCGTGGAAACATACCAGGCTGAGTCTCTCTCTTGGTTCGACGATATTGAGGCGTATTGTTTCCTAACTGGATTGGACTTAGATCGGTGCTCAAAGTAACGGGTCAAGTCATAGTTCTCGTTTCATGCTCAATATATTTTACCGATACGGTTTTGGTAAGTCATGGTATAAACTTTGCTTGACATGCCTTTGAGGAACTCATGCATTGGACTAAAGGAAAAGATAAGAACTTATTGTATGCTTAATCCGTGTGGTCATACAAGGGAAATCGTCACTGATGGATTCGAGACAATGTCTAATGAATTTCGGATGCAGTCACATATGGATTTCAAGACGTTGCCATACTCGATGGGGTGGGACAATGCCCAGTGGATTTTGGAAGAATTGATGGATTTCGGTTATGTGTGTAATAATTGGACACTAAATGATGTGTCATGGATGGTCATGGACACATATTTATTATTGGGTATTATGTGATCCCTAATCGAAATTGCATTAGAGGCATTTGAGTGTCACGTACACATTTTAAAAGTTATCATTTGACACGTGTATTTTATATGCCATTGTTTATAACTTGGGAGGCAAGTGCATAATTTATATGTCATTGTTTGTGACATGAGAGTTATGTGAAATTTTAGAAGTCATTATTTGAAACTTGAGGATCACATGAGCATTTTAGAAGCTATGATTTGATGGGTGTGAATTTTATATGCTATTATTTATGACTTGAGAGGCACGTGCATATTTTATACTTTATTACTTAGGACTTGAGAAGTACATGTATATAGTAGAAGTTATTATTTGACATGTGTAGAATTCTTGATCATACGAGCATTTTAGGTAGTTGAGAACTTTCCTTTATATACATAGTTAAGGCAAAGCGACGGCTTTGCTATGGATTTGCCATCAACATGTTGGTGTTGAGTACTCGCATGGTTCCGATACGAGCCATTTGCTTATACAAGGTTTATGCAATTTACTTATTGAGTTTTCAACTCATTTGTTATTATTTTACCATTTTCAGGCCCATAGATATGAGTTTTCCTTTGATTTAACTCAGGTTACTTGTACAAATGGGGGTCATGATCCTCAATATAGAGGACACGACGTCCGACGTTACATACTAAAAGCACACTACCATGGTGTGCGTTGATGAGGGCTTAGATTACCTGGTTCCTCATCTATATGAGGCATGATTCATGTGGATTGACGAGGAGATCTTCGGGCCCCACCATGGGTTTGACGGTTCGCCTAGTGGCCCTAGCGGTTCGGTGGTGAATCCTTCCAATGGCACCGTAGATGCCCTCAACTCCAACCTTTGACCAAGATCCCGAGCCCGAGCTGTGAGGAGTCGGCCTTTTGATGAGAATCACTTTTGATATTTGCTCTCATAGAGGAGCTAGGACAAACTCTCCTATCCCCCTTTTTGGTTGTAATCGGAGTAGTCCAACTAAGTGGACATGCAAATGAAATAATCTGATCTAATGAAGCAATATATATATGCAATGTGTTCGTCTACATGTTTTCCTTACTATCCATTTATTGTTTGTTGATAAGATGTTATGGTCGCATGCTTCCGCATGTACTTAATTGAAAGATAAAAGTAGTGGGCTGACGACGCCTTCTGAGGTGTCACAAATTAATTTCCGTGGATTTCATGTTCTCACGACGGGAGAAAAGCTTGTGATGTGACATTATCATTCCAATTGGAGAGCAGTGACGATTCATTTCCGCCCTCCCCATCCTCTCTCTCTCTTCTCCTCTCTTTGAGCCTGTCTAATAATCCAATTAAGTTTTGAAAATTGAAAATCAGAACTTATTGAGATTGAGCTTGTTTGAGAACCTTAAACAGAATTGATTTTTTTTTTTGGTCAGTCCTACGCTAATCCTACTCTAACACTCACTCTCAGACTTGATTTAAATGATTAAATTATATCGATAAGCCACTTTAGTAAGTAAAGGACGGGTCAATTGGTTCTTTTAATAGAAAATTAATTTATATAGTAATTAGAATCTTATCAAATAGATTGGAAAACCTATCAAAACTGGTCTTTTCTCTACGTTGGGTAAGAGATCAATAATATTCAACTATCAAATTTTAAGTATAATCAAACAACTTTTAAATTCTATTTTAGCATTTAAGAATTTCTTTACTTAAAACTCAATATTTAAATTTTGAGCACATAATCTTCAGTTTTACCATAGCGATCCCTTTGTATTCATCTCTCTCTTCTATTTTTCTTTTCATCAATTTTTAAAACTATGTTGGTAAGAAATACTGAATATTTAAACATTTTATATTCATTTTTATTTTGAACAAGACAAACATTACATCGGTGTGGCACTGCCGCATCAAACTTCTTGAATTTATTAATGACAAAAACAATACATGGAGTTTAGTTGCTCCAATGAATAAAGAATTTAATAAATAGAAAGCCATTAGATGAAAAGTAAATGTGTAATTAATTTTATAAATACTTGATTGAGAGAAGGCCAGGAACACTCCGACTGTGGGTCTACCACTCTCATTAGTGAGCACCATCGGTTTATCTACGCCCTCCTCCAACCCCTTCTGTTTTTGTTTTTGTTTTTAGCCTGCCTGATAACTCAATCAAGTGCTGAAAATCAAAATACAAAACTTATTGAGATTAATTTTGATGACCTTAAACGGAATTTACTTGAATGATTCAATTAAGGCAATAATCCACTTGATCCAGTAAGTAAAGGAGTTTACCTAATTTGTTCAATGGAAAATTGATTGGTGGCAAATTAGAATTGACTAAATGTTTTGGAACATCTACAAGTAATGGTCTTTTTCTCTATGTTTGGCGAGAGATTAATAACATTCAATTTTTAATTTTCTACCACCATCAAACAACTTAAATTATTTTTCAGTCCTTAAAATTATCATGATTTATAATTTCAGTACCCAATTTTTCAGCATTTAATTTTCAATTTGATCAATCGGCCCTTTTTTATCCATCTCTCTTCCTTTTCTTTTTCCCATCAATTTATTCAAATATGTTGGTGAGAAGTAATAATATGTAAACCTTTTCTTTTAATTTTATTTTTTAGCAAGAAAAAAACGCTACATTGGCGTGCCAGTGCCACATCCAAGTTGCTGAATTTAGTAATGACAAAATCACTTGATTGCAAAAATTATGCAAGTCAAAGTACTCAATTGTAGAAAATGAAAATTGTAGGACTCAATTGCCAAGCTACTTATATTACAGATCTAAATACAAAAGTATCCATAAAATTGAGCAAAAAAAAAAAAAGAATTTAGATGGACGAAGTACAATTATCATAAATTTATGAATGTTCTAGGAACACGTGCTGGTATTTTTCATTTTAATAAAGCTGTTTAGACAATAATCACAAAAAATCCATGTGTCCAAAATAGCAGTGCTACCGCTAATACAATAAGGGTTGTGCTTTCCTCCGTCCATCTAGGGTTAGAGGAAACTTCTTGCACAATTCAAATTACATGTGTTAGACATATATTTGGGATTATGATCTAGGATTAGGTTAAATTGTGGTTTATCTTGATTGTAATGAAGTCTAATTGCTTTCTCTTCCTATGCATAGGGGTCTCGTTATCTTCTTCTAGTAATTTACATAATATTGCACTCTTCTCTCTCTTTTACTACAAAGCTCAACATGGTATATGATAGGAGATCTTGAGTTCAAATCTTTTCAGACCCTTATTTGCCTTCCAAATTACATATTTCAACTCTTTGGGCTTAGATCAAAGTTTTGTCTACTCGTGAAGGAAAGTTTTACAATAATTAAATGTTAAAGTTGTGTATTTATCTAATAGTTTAAGTTTTTAGAACAGTTGACAGTGGTCCTATCAAATCTCACAATAAGTAAGTGGCGTTTGTTTGTGCTTGTAAACTACTAATGGAAAGGCTGGTTTGGGAAAGTTTTCTCTAATCAAAATTAGAGCAAAATTTGGTCCAATCTGTAAACCCATAGTAACCTATTTAAGTACATACATCTTAGGAGCAAATCGTTGGTTGCCACAACTTAATTCTCCTTGAATAAGTATATCTCTTTATTTATAATATTTTTACTGCCAATAACGAGCGTTGAATAAATTATACATGATGTCAAGGTTGGAGTAATTGGTGAAATTAAACTTGTCATACTTGAAGACAGTTTTGCATGCAAGCCCATGTTGGATTGATAGGGGCCGAGAATGGATTTGGGCCACATGAAGATCGTGGTCTTATTGTCTTGTTGGTGGGCCTCCAATGAGCCGGCTTCAACAATCGTTCCTCCGTCGTAGACCGACGCAATCTCTTTTTAACTCTCCCAAGTTTGTCTATGACACTATTCGCGACAAAAAGTTGAATATTTTTATGTATAAAGCTTAATATATTTGAAGATGGCTTCATACTATCCCACAGAATATTATATATTCTTTTTATAGACTCGGCCCATGGATTAGAGCGACCAATCATCCACGAAAATCTGCCATCATCCAACATGCTTAACTAGTGCATCTCCTTGCAAATGAACGAGCGTGGTAGCCTGTCATGAAGCGTGGTAGCCAAGCTCGGGAAAATAGCATATCCTCGAACGGTTGAACAAGCTCTCATAAACAGTCAAAACCTTACGCAAGTAGACCAAACCATGCCCAAGTACCTTACGTAGGTAGACTGGACCATGCCAAAGTAAACACTAACAATCATATATTGACGACCAGCCACATGACCAGAGACAAGCTCATCCAGAGAAGAAATTGGAGCCAAAAGTCCAAAAATGATGTACAAGTATTGATATATCAAGTTCAGGCTTTTAGGTCTAATCAATTTGATCAATGGTATGAAACTTCACAAATGATATAAAATTGCAAAACTATTGGGCTCAGTGCCCCGATATGCTCTGAATTGAAATGCATAACATTAAGTTACTTGAAGGAGGCAAAAACAATGTGGATACTCTTGGTCAAGTCAAAACTCTCTTTTTGTTGCTCATGTCGTGTCTATTTGTTGTCCCTATGTTAAATCTAAAAGAAACTAATTGGTAGAGAAAATAGATATAATAGAGAAGAAACTGGCTTCTTTATTGCGCTCTTACTCTAGATTTGAAAGTCATATTCGGGTGAATGAATTATGTGCCTTTTCAAAGCTGCTGATTGATTCGGCATTCCGTGGAGATGGGCAGCGCGAGCGAAGAACAAGGAGGATTCGTAGAGCAGGAAGAGACTTTGCAGGTGCCCCGGAGCTGAGAGAGAGAGAGAGAGAGAGAGAGAGAGAGAGAGCAGTACACAATGTGACCATTATGCCTGCGGCTTTGGCTTTCGGGGGCGTATCAGCGTGGCTTGACACTGTATTTCAATTAATCTTTGCTTTTTTAAATCTAAGTCGTCACTTATTAGGTTATGTGGTAAAAACAACATTTTGTCGATCCACTAAAACTGGACGTATTAAAATGATCATATACATAACATAGCAATAAGGTAAGGTTCACTAAATACAAAACATGCATATGATAACATTCTCTGCTTCTAAATTAGAAGCATTTATTACAAATGACATTTAACAAGACGATATGCAAAAACAAGGTATGATTGTACGAGCTTCAAAAGTCAAACTCAACTTTGAAAAGCGGTACATCATTGAATGGTTGAATAATCTCTTGAAATCAATCGGAGCCTCGTGCGAGCCGACCGGATGATGCTTAAGCAAACAATAGTCAACACATATTGGCGACTAGGCAAGTGACCAGAGACAAGCTCATCCAAAGAAGCAACTTGGAGCTGAGTGTCTAAAAAACGATGTACAAGTACCTGCATATTGGATTGGGGCTCTTGATTTTGATCAATTTGATCAGTATTATGAGATAGATGATTTTGCAAATGATGTAACTCAGTACCCCAATTTGCTATGAATTGAAATGCGCAATGAGGAGCAACTTCAATGAGGTAAACACAATGTGGAATCTCTTGGTTGAGTCAAATATTTTTTGTTGTTATTGCTATTGTGATTGTCTATTGTTCCTATACCAAATAAAAGAGGTGTTAATTGGAAGAAAAATACACTCAAACGAAGAAAAAAACTAGCTATGAAAGTAGAGTTTACAGAGCATATATTGACACGAATGAATTACATACTTTTCAAATGACATTGCTGATCCGCCATGCTGTTGGAGAAGGTGGAGCTCAACGAATTCCGTGACCTTTTTTGTGGATGAGGTAAGAGGACCAAGTACTTGATTGGTTGAAGACTATATATTGAGGTCTTCCTTGTTTCGTTTTCTAATATTTCTGGGAGAGAAAACGAGTGTTTCGTGCTTTAATATTTCTGGGAGGAGCTCTGTGTATAATCTGCCAAGCACCAAGCCAAGCGCGAAGTCCGGCAGCCAAGCCATGTGTTAAGTTGCTCGTCTTCAACTTCCAGAAATGTTTAAACAAAGAAAGAAAAGAAAACATTACCTCCATATATACGGGCACCAGCAACCAAGGCAAGAACGAAGCCCCCAAGCCAAGAGCGAAATAGTTAATCTGAATACGATTGTGACGAGCTGAGGTGAAGCTGCCTAGCGAGAGTGACACAGTTATATTTTCTCATTTAATACTTAAAAAAAGTTCACGACGCTAATATGTAATATGTCTCGGTTCTAATATTCTGACGGGGCTAAACTTCACAATGATATGCCGATGAATATTGGCGCCAAGACACATCATAGTTCTTGACAAAATCTTTTTTTTTTTTGGCTAAGTAATGATGAAATCACTTGAATAAAGAAATTATACAAAATAAAATGCTCGATTGTAGAAAACCAAAATTGAAAGATTCAACTGCCCAAACTTAATAAAGTTCCCTAATATTAAACATCATAAAAAGAATTTCCGCAGACAAAGTGCAATTCTCATAACTTCACTGATGTTCTAGGAACATGAGATAATATCTTCCCTCTTCATTCAGCTTTTTAAATAATAATAATTGAAAATTCATATCTCCAAAATAGTGGCGTTAGCGCTAACATAATAAAGAATTGTGTTTTCCTCCTTCCATTCATGAGTTGAGAAAACATTTTACAGTATTCAAATTATATGTGACTGATCTTCGTACATGTTTGTAATCGACCAATGAAAGCGATAGTTGGAGCTAGCTTCCGCTAATTAGAATTACAGGCAAATATGGCCTTATAACTAAATCCCCTAACCTATTTAAAAATACTTGCATATCCAGGAGCAAATCATCAGTCCCCACCACTTAATTCTCCACGACTAAGTGTCTTACTTCATTTATAATATTTTCCATATCCATTAACGAGTATTCAATAAATCATACGCACGCCAAGTGTGGAATAATTCTGAAATTCAAACTGTTTCGTGCTTAAAAACATTTTGCACACAATTCAAAGGTGGATCGATAGGGGCCGAGAATGGACCTGGGGCATAAGAAGATCGTGATCTTATTGTTGCCTTGATGTGATGGGCCTCCCAAGATCTGGCAACGATTGGTTTCATGATTGTTTCTTGGACCAAGCTCGCCGAGAACAAGCACTTAATTACAAAGTTATATACATTTGTTACCTCACGTGGAGAGATCTCCTCGGTTCTCACTTGGTGAGCTGTGGCGATGGGCTTATCAATCTCAGACATTGGGGTCCAAGCGTGCGTAGTGACAGATTCAAAATAAAGAGTTGGAGACTTTATCATGACTATTCTCTTAAAAAAAAAATCAGTCATTTTGTACATTATCACAGCTTATTCCAAAATTTATCAATCTTTCCCCACTATCTTTCGTGATATTACAAGTTCCGCTTGTTCTATCGGGGAACTTTGTTCATCTTGTCCTTCAGGCATTTGCTACCTCATATGGGGAAATCTCCTTTGGACTTGTTAATGAAGCTACAACAATGGGCTCATCGATCTCAAACTTTGGACTTTCAAGTGGACAGAGTAGCAAATCAGAACAAAGAACCAGAGACTCTACAATGACCATCTTTTAGGCATCTTTCGGCTTTTTTAGTCCAAGTCATCAATTAGTGATCTTCCACGTTTGTAGTAGGTTATGTGGCAAGAAATTTTTTTGTTGATCCACTCAAGACTGAACGACTTGTGACATTACCATTCTCTTTCATGATTTGAAACGGGACATGATCTCAAAAAATCCGGTGGTAGTAGAAGTTTTTAGGCCATTTTAAGATTATACACTTCGAAGCTGAGCTATAATTTGTCGAGTATGATTGATTAATATATATGACCTTTCGTTTGACTTCCGATGAGTTGGGTTTTGAGGATCAACTTAATTGCTGTTTTTGACAGAAGGATGAACTTGTTGGTCACTCTAATTTAATCCATTTCGTAAAAGCCCCTGCTTTTAAGTATGAGCCATAGGAAATTTTTTATTTTTTATTTTTGGTCGCAAATGATATTTTTGCATTCATAGAGTACGATGATTACAAGAAGTCAACGGGTAATATTCCGCACATAAAATTTCCGAGAGAGCGGGAGGAGGGGCGGATCGCCAGTATGAGCCATAGGAATTGATTTCTGGAAAACTTATAGACACTTCCTAGAAGAAATTAGAAAAAAAAATAATTTGGCCAAGAAAATAATCAAATGAATTTTAAAAATTCCCATACATGGCATGGAAATAACGTAAGGTTCCCCAAATAAAGAGCATGTATATGACGACATTCTCTTTTCTATAAATCACAGGTATTTATTACGAATACGTGCAACCAAATTGATACACAAATGCAGTATCAGGAGATTAAAAATCAAACTAAACTTTGAAAATTGGCACATTGTCCAATGGCTGAACAATCTCTAAAAACGAGTTGAAATCCTTTGTGAGTGGACAGGATGATGCGAAAGCAAATACTAACAAGCACATATTGACAACCTACCATATGAACATAGACGAGCTTGTCCATAGAAGCAACTTCAAACAGAGAGTCCCAAAAATGATATCTATCGAGTATGGGAGTAATGTGTGAGTAACATACAAATGTTACTATGGGCCCTTGGATTTGGTCACTTTGATTAGTCCTACGAGATAGATGACCTCACAAATTATATAAAACTACATAATTGTGTGGTTTAGCGCCCCGGTATGTTGCAAATTGAAATTTGCAACAACGATTAGCTTGAATGAAATAAATGCAATGTGGAATCTCTTGGTTGAGTCAAACCTTTCATGTTGTTGATGTTGTTGTGGTTACTAGTCATTCTTGTACCAAATCAGGAAGAAATTAATTGAAAGAAAAATAGATTAAAAAAAATTAGCTACTCAGTTCCTGCTCCGAGTAGAGTTCTTAGAACATATTCACACGAATGAATTTTGTCCCTTACGAGTGGCACTGCACGATCCATCATTTGGAGAAGTTAGAGCCTAACAAACTCTGATTTTATTTGAATTTTGTGAAAGAGAAAGTGGAAGAAGCACTTCGTTGCAAAGGATATACAGAGGTCTTGTGTTGTTAATATTAACACTCTTGATTTTCAAGGTTCTACATCTAATGGTGGTAACCCCTTCACACTCTTGATTTTCAATGTTCTTTTGATGGGGACACGAGACAACACTTGATTTTCGAAGGGGATCCTATTGGATCCATACATTTCCTGACCCTTCCCAACCAACATCCTTGTGACTTGGTGGTAGGACAGGACAACACTGGGTACGAATTTCTTGAGGGGTTGGAACACCAATTTTCATTTATCATGCTAAACGACGAAAATAATTACGATAAGGTATGGTTAAAACATGCAAAAGCGATTTTAGGCCTCAAAACACAACAAATTAATGAAATACTATGAACTTATAAGATCTAACATTGAATTTAATTTAATTATTTCCTTACTTAATTCGTTGATATTGTGTTCAAATTCAAATCTTTGAATGATATATCTTATCTTAAGTTTCTTGAAAAGCCTTTTAAGTTAGGGATTATTCCCTAATTTCACAACATGCATACGATTGACAGTCCGATTTTCACATCCGAAATATGACTCGCAATCGCACTGTCACATCCCGATCCTCGAATGCATGCCCATCCCTCACCTGGTTGATTAATAACGACATCTCAGGATGCATCGCCGACCCTATTCATTTAATATGCGCATGCAAAAGCATATAGAAAATCCCCAGATAATAAAACAATGGGATAGAAAAGTAGGGATATCTTTTTCATAACTGAAAATCACACCCACACTTTTTCATATAGCAAACTATATAGTATATAATACAATACTACTCACGAGTCTTATCTATTGTACACCAATCAAAACTCATAGTTTGCAAAACATAAGAGAATCTCAGTCCTCATCTGGGTCGTACTTGGGATCATCCTGATCCTCCCCTGATTCCTCTTCACTAAGCTCATTTTCTTCCAGCTCTTCTTCTTCTTATTTAGGTTCATCCTTGGCTTCAGCTACCGGCTCGTCCTCAGATACCTCCTCCATAGGTTCATCCTCCTGCCACTCCTCCTGCTCCACGATCTCACCCTCCTCTCCATTCTAGTTGTCATCATCGACTGAATACACAGGAGTACGAGCTTCGTCCTCTTCCTTAGGGTCTTGGGCATCCACTACCGACCCATCCTTATGATCTGTTCTACCCTCTCCAAATGCCTCTTCCAGTATGTACTGAGCCACATCCTCTTCCGGTATGGGACCCTCTCTTCGCCCATCGAAGTATTCACGGTACTAGGACCAATACTTATGGGGTCTCGGGTCCTCTATACCCACGTCAACCTAGACGGTGGACTTAACTAGTACATACTCTAATCCTTCTGGGTGATGGTGTATGTGGAAGTGGTACTCTATCTCGCTCATCTCCTGGGGGATACCGAAATGCATGGCAGGATGAGGAGGTGGAGGTGCTGCCATCTACGGGCCTAAGATGGTTATTCAATAACTAGTGAGATAACGTTTCAGTGAGTTCTATCCCCTAAAACCCGATTAGTAAACCAATACACTTGAGCTGTCTATGCATACACGGATTAGAGGAGTTATCTTGACCTCATATTTCACCTGCATATTAGCACAGTTCAATAGGCACCTTAACAATCACTTCATAGATCGATATCTCGATCAATCGACCTAGTCAATTACATGTCAATCGAACCATCTCAAGGTCATTCCCTTCCATACTACACAATGCTCCCAATAGTATGCCTAGTCACCAACCCACAGTATTCTTTCGGGCACTGTTTTCGCCAAGGTGATGTACAACACTTTATGTGCATGCTCTCGAGCGTCGTTTTTGCCAGAGTGATATATTTATCACAGAGCTACGTACTATCAATTTCTTTTGCTCTTAGGTGTCGTTTTCGCCGGGGTGATATATTTATCACAGAGCTACGTACTATTGATTTTTCTCGAGCGTCATTTTTGCCGAGGTGATATATTTATAACAAAGCTACGAATATCCATAAGTCACGTACATTCTCTCTGCGAGCGCCGTTTCTGCTAACGTGACATATTAACCATGTCCAACAACATTGTACCTGATTGGTCTTAGCCAAGAATATTTCCAGTTCGCTCTCACAATTCTCTCTACTTTATAGCCCATCAAAGCATTACTAGCGCTATATACCCATACTTGGCCATCTACCAATCAATTACTCAATTTCAATCAATTTAGGAATAATTCCTTAAATTGCACCATCAATTCAATTCAACACAACGTAGAGCTCAAATAAATAAACGGATTGCATTATGACAATCAGCATAAAATTTCGGTTGTCGACTATCCCAGCCTAATTTCTGAAAAATAAATAATTAACTAATTAATTATTAAATACGAAAAATCCAATTTAGGCCCATTTTGCTTAATTGGAAGCCGAGACGGGTCGGGAAAAATCCCGAGAGACATTCAATAAATACTATAGACTATCCTCTAGCTAAATGCACCAACCATATTTCTAACATGCATCACAATTAATTAATAATCACTAATTTACTCTAATCTAACAACCTAATCCTACTTAATTAACATTAATCAACCCCTAAGCATAATTAGCAAACTAAGTAGAGTTTAGTGAGCTAAACTCACTTGTTTAAAGCGAAGACCAGAACACCGAGACGGCAGTGCGACGACGACCGAACTTGGGCTCGCGACGACACCCACAGGCTTGGACCGGGCCTAGAATTGGCCCAACAAATCTCAGCCCAATTTGAGATTTGTTTTTGGTGTTAGACTAGGCTCACTCTTGGGCTTGGGCTTGGCTGCAGTTGGGCCTTCTTAGCGAGCTGGATTGCTGAAATTTTGTGGGCTTCAAATGGCCCAACTGCTTGGCTTCAAAGGTTGAAGAGAAAATGGGCTGAAAACTTGGGCTGTTGCAAAAATTCTGTGGCTGAATGTGCGAAGATGCTGGGCCTCAAGATGGGCTTGGGTTCACGCGGAAATGAAGACATGGTGGAGGCGTTTTACACGTGCGGCTTTGCTGGCTTCGTCGGCTTGAAGGCAAGTGGTCAACAAACAGGTGGAATCGTGGACTTCGGTTGGGACAGCTTCGGCAAAGCAAAGAGGAGCTCAGCTCGGTGGGCGCGTGGGGAAGGCATCGACTGAAGGCTCACGGCCAATCTCTGCTCGGTCAACTAAGGAGTTTCGGTGGGCTTGCTGTTGTTAACCGAAGGAGTGCAAGCTATGGACGTGTGGAGAAGCAGCAGTCAATCAGTGGAGAATCAGTAAGGAGGAAGCAGCAGGCGTCTTTGGCTTCGTGCCGAAGGTAAACGATGAGGGTTTCTTCGAAGATCAAAACGGAAGCAGAATGGAGGATAGAGAGGGTTTCGACGGTGGAATGAGAGAGAGTGTGAGGGAGAGGATAGAATTGGAGGGCCCCTTGGCTTGCTTTTTCCACAAAAATATCTCCAAAAATCATCCTAAGCCAAGCATAATCCCTTGGCCTCCAATGGTCCACCATTATACTCTCCAAGACTTCTCAATTGGTCCAAAATGGCTAGTAGGAGGGGGAGCTACGAATTTGGCTCCAATTGGCTTCAATTGGATTCTCAACCCACTTCCATTTAACCTCATTTGGCCTCCAATATTCAATCGATCCCTCAACGCTTCCATTGATATTTTTCCTCATCCAAGAATCCATCTTGCTTTCTAAATTTGCCATAAAAAATAATCTCCAACCTTTTCTACACAAAAATGGTCCCGCGATGAGTTTTTCCCAAAAAATGTCGGGTGTTAGAAAAATCTTCTGAGACTGAGTCGACACTTTTAGAATTTATTGTGACATGACATAAACTTTAATTTCTAAAATCGGACTCGGATTGGTGGTTAATTTCTATTCGATGCGTTTTTAGCGTGACCTAGGTTATCGGGTAACTTTCAGACAATTTTAGTGCAAATGACCTGTGGTCGATTTTCTTCAAACCACTATAAACCCACTCAATCCATTAGTGACTCTCGGTTGTCGTGAAAATCTCGAGGATTTAAATACGGACACATGGTACCAAAACAATAAGAAAATCAGTTTAGGGCTGATCGACGAGAATTTTCCAATTTAGTGGTGTCACCCATAATTAGCCACGCATCTCTATCAAACCAGTCTATCTTTCATTTCAAATCGATTTTTAACTGTGCCGTAATAGCCTCTAAATATGAACATGGTCGAGAAACCAATTCCTGGTCGAATTCTTAAGTCTATTGCATCTAATTTCCTTAATGGCTTCCCCATATAGTCTAGTTATCTTGAGAGTGATTGGCTTTGAGAATAACCCTATAGACACGTCAATGAAATGCCCAATTTATTCAGTAGAAGACATGGTTGAAAAACTGGGATGTCACATGCACGAAAAAATTGCCAATCCGATCTCAGGCTCAATATACGATTTGCGATTTTGTTAAAATTGGTCAATCCGATTTCGTGTACGAGATATGATTCGTCAATTTATATCAATCATATCTTGCCTAATTTTGCTGTCATGTCGTTTGAGTCGATTTTGTTTCCGTAAAGGAAAACCCAAAAAAATATATATTTGAGTTAGATTAGGTTCATGTTAGAATATTGTTTGTTTTAGGGTTATTTTGCATGTTTAAAATAGGAAATTTATTTATTCCGAATTTTTGAAATAAAAATCCCAAAAAACATTAATTTAGGATGTTAGTTTTTCCTTTCATTAATTTAAATTGCATGTTTAATTATTGAGTAATTTTAATTCGAAATTTAATTAAAAATAAAAGAAAACATAAAAATAATCATTCGTGTGTCACCTAGAATTAGGTCATTTCGTCATCTAGTCATTGCATGTTTAGAATCATTTGAGTGTGTGACATATTAGGATAGTTGCATTTAATATTTTATTGTCATTAGATCTGTTAAATAATTAATGACATGTGACATATAGTTCGCATGATAGGTTGCATGTTACATGTCATTTTAGTTAGGCATTTTGATGTGTCATTGCATTGCATTCCATGCAGACTAAGTTTCATTTAAATAATAGAAAATATTGAAAAAGATTGAGTGATTGCGTGTCAATTAGAAATAATATCTAGGATTGTTGATATGAATTCTGATCGAACAGTATAGATGCTTTCATTGCTAGGAGGTAAGTCATGTAATTTATTTATTGCATTATTTGGGTGTTAAATTGGTGATTTGCGCACTCGCATGATCACCTCACATGTTAAGAAAGTAAATTAAAATCAATTCAAGCTGCCTGCAAAACATTTTTTCGAAATAAAAGAGAAATCTAGTGTAATCAAGTCCCCGAACTCACAATATCTTATTCGCAGGAGTAAAGTAAATCTTCCGTTACTTTACTTGGGTTTCTAATCGACCCACCAAAAAATAGATTAGTGGCAACTTCTAATTAAAAAATCATTTGCATGTTTAGAACTTTAACTTAAGTTGTGAATTGGTATGGGCTTGGGAGAGCCCGAGCTAAGTTTAAACTTAGTAATCCATTAGCCAAACCCTAGGTGGTGCACCTAAGGTTAGGTCACGACAAGGACAAAGAGACAGCGTTTTCTTTGACTTGACTCGCTTCAGTCTTAAGTAAGTTTCATCTGATTGGTTACAAAAAGGGTCATCAAAGTAATACAATTTAGAAGAACGAATAAAGCTATATCTATAAACTTCAAAAAGGGCCATCATAATGGATGTTACACTTACAGATTAATGGCTGCTTCAAATCCTGACGTTGCGCCTTTCAAGATAACAACCTAAAGCGCAGCATTAATGTAAATGTTGCCATGAAAAAAGAAAGTGATCGATAAAAATTTCATGGAGATGAAGCCAAATATGCAAAGCTACATGTATCAATGAGGAACTACTGTAATCTGATAGCATCTTTGGGAATTGTACAAAAATATAATAAATAGAAAGAAATTCGGACATGTATTCCGCATATTGTACAAGCGTCTCACAATACAAAAGGAAAAGGAGAGATATGGAGTGTGTTGAATTTCATCACTTAATCAACTAGACAATGTCCTCCCTGAGTCTGTCTGCCTCCGTCACCGCCAACCGGTTGAGACACAGAGTTGTTATTCATTGGTGATTCGACTCGGTCCAAAATGTAAATTTCAAAAGATTAGCAATAAATACTTGTAATTGAATGAACAAGTTTTTGAGTCTCAAAAAAGTTGGTCCGTGAATGGACTTGACAATTTGTTTCGTTTCCTAAAAGAGTTCTTGGTAATCAGGATTCGTAGCTACCCTACCAAAGAACAGACCATAGATAGCCCTTTTGATGTAAAAATTTGGTACGATCGAGTTGAGTATTATTCCAACAATGAGACTTCCTAATATGAGAAAAGCAAAATTAATGAATGTCGTTCCACGACCGCTTTGTGTTGGCAAATTGATGCCAAAAAGCATTATGAGAGCTTGGAAATCGAGATGAAGGTTGCTTGCATGTTTGTAAGATATTCCTTAGCTTCAATAAGAGCTAATGACCGTGCAAGTAAGGGTTTCAAGAATTCTTTTAATTTTTCAATGATTTCGTCTTCTAGTTCTCTGAGCCTACAAAAAGAACAGCAAAATCTAAAATTATTAATTTAGAGTGCAAATAAATAATACCAACTTGTAGTACGAGCGACCCACCCGCATGCTTAAATCTTGCTCGACGGAAGCTTACTTAATTATAAATGAAAGCGTAAGAAGCTTACTTAATTATAAATGAAAGCGTAAGATGAGTACAGTTAACTGCAAATGTGAAATATGATGTTGAGAATTTCTCCAAAATCCCATTACGACATGTCACATGCGAATCCAAAAGTACAAACTGGAGCTCAGCATTAAGGACACGCAAAGTCCATGTATTAACCTAAACGGATTAATTGCAGTAATTAAGAGATGACTCTTGATCGATGTGGATTGATTTTGCGAAAGTAATAAACAAGGAAAGCCAAGTGCACTAAATGCCCTTGACCCAAAAGAGGATATAATTCATCCGGGATGAGATAAACATATGCAAACATTGAAGGGTACTATCAATGTAAACGAATGTTTGTATGCAAAGTTAACTTCTGAGCTTCGGTTGAAGTAACTCTGATCCCAGACATTGATCTGTGCTAGTTTTCGAACCAAAAGAGTTGATGTTTTTTTTCCACCTCTGTGCGAGAGGGAAAGAGTTTGAAGGGAATGCAACTTGTGTTGGGCTCGCGTTTGTTTATATTCTGCTTTTCGTGGTTAGAATTATATATTAAGGTTCGAACTACGAAGCTCTCTTTGTGCTTAGCTGGAATCATATTTTATAATTATGACGGTGGAAGTAGCTTCTGTTTTGATCATTTCCACTTATGTAATTATAAGCATGACCCCAACGTACAATTCCAGCCACCAAGAGCTGAATCAAATCATGGGGGAATTACTCGGCAAGGGAAGACCCTAAAGGGAATTAGGAAGAGGGGGAATTAAATATTGGGGGCGAAGGTGAAACAAAAATTTATTCATCTGTCGGGGGTGCCACTTTTGCCTGATGTCAAAAAATTGAAATTTTAATTGCTCAAGTTTTATTTTATTCGGTAATTCTAACAATTTAGTTTTTATTATTTTTCATGCCATCATTACACGATTTTAATTAGATTTTCGCAAAAAAAGAAAAAGAAAAAGTTAGCAATATAGAAAAAGTTAAATACTTTAGGAATTATAAATGTCTACTATAATCATGCAAATTCAAAAGAAAAGGCCCCCTTCAATATTGTTACTTGGGTTATTATCTTTGTCTTGATTGCATGGAATGATTAGCTATTGACAAGAAAATAATGTCAATTGTTAATACATAATGAGACGACCAATTGAAACCATTTGCAAGTACATGTTTTTTTCTTTTGTCAATTCCAAATGCATCAAAATTTCCATAGAACCGTTAAAGAAAATAAAATGATTCCTATAATACAAATATACTGCAATGGTAACTAGTTGCATATGCAACTTAATAAAAACTATCATTCATTCTACTCCTTGGCTCCCTTCAAAGAGGCTACTCGTAAAATTAATATTTTACTTGAATCAGATAATAAAAAGCTTTCAGTTACATATGAGAGTTAGTATTCACTTAAAAAGAAAAAGATATCGATAAGTAATTTTCTATGTTATTGTGCGAGAAATTCCAACCTTAGAATAGGTCTTTAAGATTGAAATGTTGCATGCTTAGGTCTCTCCCCGACCCCCGGAGGGTGCATGGCTTCATCTTGCACTTCGGGAAAGCCTTCGGAGTTGGGTGGTGATCTGGGTGACTCTATGTGAGTACTTCCCATTTTTGGCAGTAGTCTCATTAAAATAATTGCTGCTTAGGGTTTCCCCTTGTTGAATTCTTAGTGTTGGGAAGGAGACACTTCGTTGCGCCTTCCTTCAAAACTTGCACCAATGATCGTGGAACATTGTGAGCAACAGAGAGTTGTTCATGATGAGATAGTGATTAGTATGCAATAAAAAAAAAGTCGATACTTAGGTTATGAGTAGAAACAAAAAATAAATAATGATGATGATGATGATGATGATGATGATGATGATGATGATTAGAAAGAGCATTTCGATTACGTTTAGATGTTGCTTGCATATCATGATCCCTATTAGAAAATTATGATAAAAAATGGGAATTGCATCTTGATTAGAATGGCATTTAGTGGTTGATATGGTTGTCTAAGGTTCGCTTAGGCATAGGTTTCATTTAGTTGTGTTCCCTTACTAAGTCTTTTTCTATAACTTACAATTTGACTTATATTTAGTTTTCAATTTAGCTCAAGGAATTCCTATCCCAAAGTTTAATAATGAGGCGATGTATATTCTTAGTCTGGGGATTATATTTCTGTACTTTACTTTTACATTTTATTTCTATCTTGATTGTTTTGATATACCTTGTGATGTGAGTGATTTGTATTGTGATATCGCCTCGATGAGTGATCACCCAGATGGATGGATGATTCTTAGGATTTAAAATGAACGAATATTGCATTATTGAAACGTTTTCGAAATGATAAAGAAAAGCACCAAAAAGGTGTTAATAGACTTTTTAGGGTAACCAAGTCCCCATTCCCAAATCTCTCGATTTGCAAAAATGAAACGATCTCTCTCATTTCAATTTATTCCTAACCAACATGTAATAGATTAGTGACGACTCCTATGGATAGACGAAATTTTCTATGACATCCTCAATTCGACCCCTATCTAAGGAATATAATTATGACAGTAATCAACAAATTATAGAAAAGCAAGGAATGGCCACCTTAGGATAAAAATTCAGTTTTACATCGGTGAACTGTGAATTTTCGGAAAAGTGAAAACGAATCGCGAACGAGAAGCCATGAGGGCCCAAGCCATAAACAGGCCTAATGGGCCTCACGCCCATCATGGACAGCCCAAGTGGGCCCATCAAGGTCAATTAAGCCCACACTTGGTCTTTTGGAAGCTTGTACATTAATTACCCATATGCATGAATAGTATTTTATACTATGGTTTAATTAAATCCCTAAATTACCCCTTCAAGAAGCCTGTTGGCTTAATGAGACAAGAATTGTTATCTTCCAAAGAGGGGTGGGGCCCTATTTGAAGAGGAGAGAAGGGAGAAACCAACTTAGTTAGCTTTCTTGGTACATTTTCATTTAGGGCACATGCTTGAAATCTAGCATTGAATGAAGATACAAATAGGAAGATTTCAAGAGCTCTTAGTGGTCATTTAAAAGACTTGGCCAAGAGTAATTCAAGGAATTTTGTACTGAGTTCACTAAAGCTTAGGAAACTTAGAAGAGAAGCCCCCTCTCTCTCACTCATCTCTCTCTCTCTCTCTCTCTCCCTCACGTGTCTCTCTCTTCCTCTCTCAGTCACTACACCACCACCGCCCACCATTGCCATTGTCATGCTGCCCTCACCATCGTCGGCCGTCTTACTCAACGCCATTCTCATGCCCACCTCGTCGTTTGCCGCCACACCGACGCCATAACCATCGCCTCCTTGCCATGCGCCTCACGCTATCGCCCCACTGTCCACTACCATGAGCCATCGTGCTGTCGTTGGGATGGTAGTTATGCTTAGGATTAGGGTTAGAATTAATGTTAATGATAATTAGATTAAAAAATAGATGGATTAGGTGATAGCTTATCTTGATAAGTGATGAGTAATGACGATACCTTATCTTGATAAATGATGAGTAATGAGGATACCTTATCTTGATAAGTGATGAGTAATGACGATACCTTATAATGATAAGTGATGAGTAATGGCTATAGCTTATATTGAAAAGTGATAAGCACTTGTAATAATTTATGTTGAAAAATGATAAGTACTTGTGATATTGTCGCGACCAATTTTTCGGGTATGAACCACCTATGATTTGGCTAATGGATTACTAAGTCTAGACTTAGCTCGGGCTCTCCCAAGCCCATACCAATTCACGACTTAGGTTCAAGTTCTTAACATGCAAATGATTTTCAATTAGGAGTCGCCACTAATCTATTTTTGATGGGTCGATTAGAAACCCAAGTAAAGTAACGGGAGGTTTACTTTACTCCTACGAACCAGAGACTATGGGTACGGGGACTTGGTTACACTAGATTTCTCTAATGCCCTTTCGATACCATCCTTTTATTTTCAAAATGTTTTTTTGCAGGCAGCTTAGGTTGATTTTAAATCTATTTCCCTAACATGTGAGGTGATCATGCGAGTGCGCAATCCACCAATTTAACACCCAAATAAACAATAAATAAATTGCAAAAACTTACCTCAAAACAACGAAAGCATCTGCAATGTTAAATTAAAATCCACATCAACAACCCTAGATATGGTTTCTAATTAACACGCAATTTCATTTTTTTTTTCACTTAATTGATGAAAATCATGCAATATGCAATGCAATATTAACTAAATGACCTAATTCTAATGACACGTAATTTTTAGTTAAATAGGCCTAGCAAAAATACTAAATGACATGCATCTCAATGAATCTAACCCTAATGACGTGCATATGATATTTTTTCTTTTTCCTAAAAGAATGCATTCTATCCTAAATAATAAAACTAATTTTTTCTAAGATAATTTTTGGTATTTTTCATGAAATTTCGAAATTAGAAAAATGCCAAAATTACCTAGCTAGATTAAGATTCTATCCAACTTATATTAAGAATTGGGTTAGGCCAAATCCTAATTTAAACTAAGATATTATCTTAACTTAGCAGTCTCTAACCTAAGGTGCAATCTATCTAAAAAATCAATCTAAACTCAAATTGAAACATGCAATTTTATTCTAATATGCAATGACGTACAAAGAATGCCCTAATTCTACATGACATATGCATGATGATTTTTTTATTTTTTTATAAAATTTGAAATTAAAATTGACACATAATTAAACGTGCAATTTAAATTAATGAAAATCTAACATCCTAAATTTATGTTTTTGGTATTTTTATTTAAGAAATTCGAAATAAATAAATTTCCTATTCTAGACATGCAAAATAGCCCTAAAACAAGTAATATCCTATCATGCATCTAATCTAACTCAAATATTTTTTTTATTTTTCTTTTATGGGAGCAAACAAATAAAAGCATCAAGACCGGCAGAGCAACAAATCCAACAAAAATATCATCCATGTCCATTTAATTCTGGAAATAAATTGACGAATCGTATCTCGCGCGTGAGATCGGATTGGCCAATTTTAAACAAAATCACGAATCATATCTCGAGCGTGAGATCGGATCGGTGATTTCTCCATGCGATTGCGAGTCGTCAATCATATGCACGTTGCAAAATTAGGAAGATTTCTCTAATTCATGAGAGATCAAGAGATCTCTTGGATATGGCAATATCGATCAAATATTCAAAGAAATATTGCGATATTATGAATTAGGCAGCGACATATATGAAAATTAGATTAATCGAGAGTCTTACCTAATTCACGAAGTCACGCAAGTGACGCTTCCAAATTCGGACGGATGATGGTGGCATCAGCGATGGCTTATTGCTCCATGGTCTCGATGGAAACGGATTAGAACGTCAATGGCGGTGGAACTCACAGGGATGCCGAGGAGCAATGGTGGTTGAGGACGAAGAACCGGGCTAGTGTGGAAAATCTGCAGAAAATAATGAAATCACAGGGACAAGGCGCACGACATGACAAGTGCCAATGAAGGGGGGGAAGCGGTGTTGTCCCTGGACGTGTGAGCAAAAACCGGCGGGGAGTGAAAATTTTCCTCATTGTACATTGCCGCCTCCCTCTCTCTCTCTCTAGCCTTGTCTGTTTTGACTCGTGGTTTTCAAGAATTTTTGCTTCTGTTGCATTTGACCGTGAGTGGATGATTGACTAAATTGTCTAATTTCTCTGACGAACAACACCACTGGATCACCAGCTTCAATCTTCGAGGGCACTACAATATTTTTTTTTTATGGCTCGCACCCACAATTTCTCTTTGTTTCTTCTCATGTCACTCACGAATCGCACCTGCAACAACCAAGACAACGTGGAGTAATTTTTTTGCCACAGAACAACAGGATCGCGGGACAAAGATCAACGGAACAGCAACTCGTCACGGTGTCGGGTCAAGGGACAGTGTCGCTCGTTGGCACAGTGACGAGGAGCAGCTCTATCAGCATTGGGCTCACGTCAAGAACAGGGGTATCTAGTCACGGGAGTACGATGTTGCGGCAGTAAAAGATGGCGAGCCTCGACGTCGTGCGGAGATCTGTGGCTCAATGGATTGGCGACAAGCTCACGACCAAGAGGGCTCTTTTCCTCTTCTCTCTACTCCTCCATTGTGGCTCTCTGTACTGTAGCTGTAGATTCTCAATTGTTTCGCACTCTGCGATCATCTCTTCTTGCGTGAAAGTTCTTCCTTTTTAAATGCAAGACCACGTGAGGTTCCCAAGAAGAGAAGATGATCTCCTTTCTAATTCTAGATGCACTGAAATATATTCTTTTTATTTTTTCCTTTCAGGACTTGTATCTTCAACCATGTAAATATATTTATTTCCCTTCTTTCCTGCAAACACGAGAACCGGCCACCGCAAGTGTTCTTACTGAAATATTCCACCGATTTCCTGCTTCTTCCATTCCTTATTACTTTGCCCGTATTGTATGAATTGGACCAGAGAATCTTTCCACTTAAAATAATGTTGGTCAATTTCTTGCTCCCCACGTTGACCAAATTTATGGCTAAGTGTATAATTTTCCTTCACGTGGATGGGCTTCTCCATGTACGAATCGGTGGCCGCTTACACACTGTTCTTCCTTTGCCTTCGTTCCGTTAAATGCACAAATATGTCGGTGCCAATATGCTAGAAATTTCTTAATTGACTTTTAACAATTTAGGACACCCATGTAAATGTAATATCAATCACCATGGAGGAATTATCGACTTATTCAAAGTTCAATGCTCTTGTGGGCTTCAATATTCAGAGCCATTCGCCAAAATCCATTCACCGCCGGCCCAACAAATATGCAGACAATGCAAATAAAAAATAAATGCACCTAAATCTATATGCTATGCAAAATTTATTAGAAATAAAATTAACTATTTTTTTTTTGGAAATAAAATTAACCCCCTAATTTTTAATGCAATAAATGACTAAACGGGTCGCCAAAATTTAGGTGTCAACAGATATCTTATTTTGAAAAGTGATAAGTTATGTTGATAAGCAAACCCATGGTGTGATATTGTGTGGAATTGAGGAGAATAAGGTTAATAACCTCTATTCTAAAGTATTATTTGAAAAGGAAACTAGAAAGGTCTGATAGGGTTGATTCGTGAAGTATCGCAATAAGATGTTAAGTTTTACATATCTGCATTGATAATAAGAGAATAAGGTCATCGTATTATTATTCTAGTGAATCAATACTCAATGGGTTATCATGTGGAATTATTTTATGGCATTTTTGCATGTAAAAATTTATAGCATATAACATGTGAGCACTAAACACTCTTGCATTGGCTAAGTTGAAAAATAAAAATTTGCTTGAGTGATCAATGTGCTCTTGCGATCACTTAAATACCGATCACTTAAATGGTTCCATACTCATATGATTATAAGAGATGATGCCCAATGGTTTTCAGATGCTTGGAGGAGGTCTAGATGCCATTCGCGGATAGATTTTGAAATAATGCTTTTAACTGAATGTTGTCTTCGAGTGAAGCTAAGACATTGTCATGCCTGATAGGACGGGACAATGTCTGATTACGCTGGAAGACCACCGACACGAGTGTCGATCATGACCAATGCATTGCGCATGGAAGTGATAATGGTTGTATCTAGATTATTGTTCGTATTTATCATGTGCCTATTGGAATTGTGGACTAACGTGGAAAATTATTTATGTAATTATTAGATGCATTGTTAGGGCGTTGTATGGTGAGAAGCTCACTTCATGTTTATAGATGATGCAAAGTGAAGACTTTTCTATTGATCTGCAATCGATAATTAAGCCGCACGTATATGGTGTCTCCAAGGCGAATTACTCTCCTAAACGAGGTTTAGAGAGCTTACTTATTGAATTTTTCTCACTCATTGTGGTTTAAATTTTCAGGCCCTAACCATGAGTAGCCCTTTCCGCTTTATGCATCTTGGGGTGCCCAAGACACCCAGGTGACCCCCTTGTCGATAGAGGGGATTGACATTGTATACGAGAAGTACGTAACCACCATCTAGATGGATAAGGGGCTGATGAACTTAGTTTCCCACTGGTTCATGGCATGGTATGTATGGTTTGGAGGGTAGCTCTTTGGCGCTCTCCGGGGTTTTTACGAGTCTCCTAGCAAGGGATCGGGGGGTGCCATCTAGGACTTCATGATAGTGGACGTCCCCAATAGCTTCATTACTGACCTGGAGTTAGCCTGGACCCGAAGCCTGATCCTAAGCTCAAGCCATGGTACTACAACGTGGATGTGTACTAGGCACGTAGGGAAAATACCACTTTTTGAGGTCTCCCTTGTAGGATAGAAAAGCTAGGCTAACCCTCAACCCCTTTTAGTAAATATTAAACTCCCAATGTACTAAGTTGGTGTGCGTGTGTGTGGGTGACCCGAAGTCGGCTTGGCCCGGGAGCTCGATTCCGAGCTTGAGCCATGGTACTACAATGTGGATGTGTACTAGGCACGTAGGGAAAATACCACTTTTTGAGGTCCCCCTTGTAGGATAGAAAAGCTAGGCTAACCCTCAACCCCTTTTAGTAAATACTAAACTCCCAATGTACTAAGTTGGTGTGTGTGTGTGTACGAAAATGTTTGTGTTGATGTGTTTCCTTGTTATCCCTATTGGTGTGTATGCTTGAGTGGAGTTGATTCTGCTTCCGCTTGCGTTTAATTGAAAGATAAAATGAATAAGTCGGCAACGACTCTAGAGACGTCACAAGTAAATGACCAAAGGAAAGAAAGGATGCCACATGTCCGAGGGTCGAGGCATGGCATTTTCATAATTGAATGACTCAACAAATGTTGTAATCAATAGGGCTTGAGAAGAACCGAACCAAGTGTTTTGCTCACTTGGTAATCCATTCACTTTGCCCCTATCTAACATGGTAGCGACAAGTTCCACACTTGAACTTACTTTGTCGAGCTAAGGTGTAGATTCAAGTTGAAATGACATTGGTATCAAAGATACTTGGGAAAATTTCGAAAAAAGGATATGAAGTGCCCTAATTCTCTCAAATAAGGGTCTAAAGTGGACATTATTTTAAATAAGGGTATGAAGTGATCAAATTGTTTCAAATAAGAAATTGAAATGGCTAAGTCCTCTCAAATAAGAGCCTTTGACTAGTGGTGACTTTTTTGGCCATTGGAAAGTGGGTATTTTGGTAAAAGAAAATCGAACTATATTTTTAAAATTGTTTTATCTTTTTTTCATCCTTTTTTTTTTTTTTTATCTTTTTTCCTTTCCTTTGCTTTTCTTTTTCCTCTTCCCTTCCCCGGACATGACCGTCAACAGTCAACAAAGGTCGCCCTCATCGGCATTGAGTGAGGGCAGCCCTTACCTAACTCGGATGAAGGCGTCCCTCACCAAATTCGGTAAGGGCAACTCTTCCTAGATCCAGGGAGGGTGAGGGTTGTCCTCATCGGGGTTAGGCGAGAGTAGCCCTTGTCGGCCCAAGTGAGCTCTCTCCCGCCTCTAGCGAGGGCTCACCTCTGGTCGGCTAGGATCGCTGGCCCTCTCCCAAGCACTGCCTCTAGTGAGGACGCCTGTGCGCAACGCCACGAAGGGTAACCCTCCCTTGGCCAGGTGAGGGTGGTGAGCTTTGCTCTTGCCAGCCTAGGCAAGTCCTCTCTCGCCTCTAGCGAGGGCCTACTAGCCCTCGCCTTTGGTTGGCCAAGGTTGCCAGCCTTCCCCCAAGCTTTGGCAACCCTGCCGACCTTCACTACTGCCCCACCGGCGAGGGGGCAGCAACCTCCACATGTGTTTGCTTTATATATATATTTTAAAGAAAGATTTTAAAAATTAAAAAGAAAAAATTACCCTTTACATTTGGTGAGTTCAAGCCGTTCTTTTAAATTAATATATGCACTTTAGACCCTTATTTGAAACAATATTTACTTCAGACTCTTATTGAAGAAAATAATGGCCCTTCGGGCCCTTATTTGAAACAATGTATATTTTAGGCCCTTATTTGGGATTTTCCTTTTTTGGGTTAATATTGTGGTGTGCATTTGCATTTTTAACCAAAGGAAAAAGGTCACATATGATATAATTGATAAGGTGTGGATGGTTGTCCAGCTGGTGCTGATGTGGCATCAATGTGTCATTCCACATCAACATTTCCGTTTCTTTTTAAAAGAAGGATCAACTTGAAAAACACATATACTTTAAGGACCTAATTGGTTGGGAAAAAAAAAACAAGTTACGGGCCCGATTAGTGAGATAATGTACAAAAACCAATTTTTCTTGAAGGAATACAAACAGCGTGAAGAATGTTGGAATCGCCCTATTGTCCATTAGAGTGCTAATCACTGCCTAATTGTTCTTTTCACCCCACCCCCTTTGTCAATCAATAAATAAAACAAAACAACGGCTCGTCATCAAAATAAAGTTGAAGCTTGAATTGGAAAGTAAATCAGTTAAAAGATAGGAAGTCTTGTTCATATCCATTTTCTCCTTGCTGGGGATCTCCATTGTAGTGGAAAGGAACTCCTTTTGGTTTCTTTGCCTGGCTGGTGTTAGATTTGTTTATAATTTGTACGTATTTCGGGGGCTAAAACACCAACTTTCATTTATAAAGCTAAACAAAAAAAAAAATGTTTAGCCACACTAACGTATGGTTGAAACTTGCAAAGGCGAACTCAGCACCAAAAAATACAACCAATTAACGGACTACAAAGGAGGGTCCACGCGTTGGCATGGTATAAGTAGTCATAGTATTATGATTGCTATAAAATCTGCGTACTTGCATTTAACATTTAATGTTTTTACGAATAAAGCAAATTAGAATAGTGGCTGCTGTAATATTACGATGATTTTTCTTTTGTAAGAGATTGAAGATTTTAAAAGGTTTGACGGACTTTTATCAATCATATGATAAGAATGTCAAATTTATCAAGATTGCAGTGTTGGACTACATGATAATATGAATGAGTTATTCTCTCCATAGCAAAGATAAATTCGTTGTTCTTTTCATATATCAATAAAAGAATGAGCAAACTGAGACTTTGAACTTCAAAAAGGGGAAAAGCAATACCCTCCCTAATAAGCTTCATTAAATTATAATCAATGACTGATGCCTCAAAATAAAATTTTAATTTAATTTAGACATAGCATTTGATTCATCACATAAAGAATGTTCGAAGTTAATGTTGTATTTTATTAGTGATAAGAGAGTATGTCTATTGTTATTGTTGTTCGTGAGCCGTCATTTATTAGTTTTCAATGACTAATGCCTCAAAATAAAATTTTAATTTAGATGTAACATTTAAAAATAGCACGGCTGAATAATTAATCAATGTGATAAAATCTTTTAAACAGGTGACATTCAATCACAAAGTAACGCATAGCAAGCTTGTGAAGAGCCATAACGGTTTTCTCTTTAGTATTTCTTGAGAAGTGTCAATAAAATTGAATATTTTCATAATGTGGGTTTCAAAATGAAGTTGGAAGTTTAAATTTATTGACATAATCTAGTGATAATTAATTTCACTAAAAACTTTAAATTACTTGAGTATTGGCCCAACTGGACATATCAACTCTAATTTCTATCCTTAGATATTTTTTTCGTAACCTTAATCGTTAGCTGTTGGGTTTGTCTTGGCCCACACCATAAAATAAGCGTCCACCGTGAATCGACGCTCATCAGATTGTCCAGCCCCTTTCAAACCTATCACTCGGATTCAAGAGGAGGATAGGGTTAAGCGGACAATAATTATTGCTCAGGAGAACGTCCATGTTGTAGTAATTTCTAATTGGAGGGTGGATTACTCCCAAAACACCTCCCTTCGATTGCTCTTAAATAGATTTAAAAGAAAAAAGAAGTTCTAAAGGGTTAAAGAAAAGTTGTTGATAGATTTCATATAATTGCTATGTTCAGTGGTCACATCCTTAATAGTAGATTAGTTATGCGTATATTTGAAACGGAAAATTGTTGAGACAGTTTTATTTTAAGATACTTTGTCAGTTGAAATTGGAAAAGGTAATCACATGAAAGGAAGGATTTGGAAGGGAATCAGGCTGATTGCAAGATAGATTTTTTTTTTTTTTTTTTTGCACAAAGATTGCAAAGTGGATTAAAAACCGACAAAAGTATATCTATCAAAATCTGGCACAGAGGATATTTAAGTACTAAAAGTTATAAAAGTGACACTTAAGTGCCAAAATCGAAGCAAAATTGATCGGTTAAGTATCAACGGCAAGAAAATTCGATTAAGATGTTAACTTGGCGATTTTCCAGCGAAATAAGTGCAAAACGGCATTGTTTTGCATACTAACGTGGTTAAACAAGTACAAAAATAACGTCATTTTACTATGTGGCTAAATAATAATATAAATATTAATTCAATTAAATTTAAAAAACTAAATTTATTTACATATTTATTAAAAAAAAGGGAAGAATTATTAAAAAGGGGAAGAAGATGAAGATTGTAGGTAGCTGAGGGCTGAGCCCTCACCATCGCCTCCTCATCGTCGCCAGCACCCCCCCGGACGATGATGAGAAGGTGGCAACAAGGGTTCGGCCCTCGCCTTCTGCCTCCTCCTCCTCATTTTACTCTCTTTTTTTTAATAAATAAGTATAAATATTTTAATTTAATTAATATTTATGTTAAAATTTAAATTTAAAAAATGACGTTGTTTTGATTCTTCGTCGCTGACTCAGTTCTCCGGCATGCCACGTAGGGGGATTATATTATTAAAAAATTACTATATAGGATTTCCAATAACTTTCACTCAAGTATTCCATTTAAAAAAATAGCATTTAAATATTATTATCGTAACTTTTGACACTCATCCTGTGTCAAGTTTTGATATTCCAATTGTGCGGTACTCATTAAAAACCCGTTTTCTGTGCAAGTTTCAAACGCCTGCTCCCGTGGCGTTGACCGAGAAAGGTCGCGGAAGTCCAAGAGACAAGACAGTGTGATGGGAACGGGAAAGGGAAAGGGAAAGGGGAAGGGGAAGGGGAAGGCTCGGGAGAGAATCGTTCGCGAGAGAGAGACAGAGATTCCCGGGAAGAAGACAAGGAAGATGAGAGAGAAAAGACACGTGGAAGTACGCGGTTTCCGGGATGCTTCCATTTTTTCTCGTCTTTGGTCTCTCCCTTTTCATCTTCCATTCTTTCTTAGACTGGCTATCCACGTGCGGAATCTCAGTCTCAAGCTACAAATTCTTATTAAATTGTATCTTTGATCAAAATTAACATTTTTTCTATTAGATACCCTAAAATAATCTCTCGATCATGATATGAGGCTGGCTGATTTTGTTTTTCTTTTCTGATTGTTTCTCCCTATTCCAAGGATTACAGATTTCCTTCAACACAATATTGATCTCTAACACGAGTGAACATAGCCAAAGGCTTTGGTCTTTTTGACTTTTTCTAAAGAGTCCCGTGTACGAATTTTCTCACAATAGTGCAGGAGAAAATCCTTTCAAGAAAGAGAGTCCAAGTGCTCATAACTTTGTGGAGCTGTGACAATGAATTGCCAATTCTAAAAGATTATCCTCGATACACTAAAAAAATACGACTCAAACAAAAAGTTCGAAATGGATGTGGGACTCTATGATAACCTAAGGTCATTGTGACTTTTTTACGTTTTTATTATTTAAAAACTCTAGCACGACTTATGATTCCTTTGTCATATGAGATGCTATAGAATCCTAAACAGTAAACATGACATGATTAGTTTTTCATCACAATTTTTGGCCGGAAAGGGCCTTGTGGATTCATACTACAAGCAAGACGAAAATAAAAGTGAATGGCATAGGGCACAAAATTGATAAGAAATAGATTTGCACAGTCAATCTTGGACAAATACGTAAAAAGTTGCAAATTTAACAAATTTAACATATGGTCTAAGCACACTTTTTCATATTGTACAAAAAAATAATACAAATAAAAAAGCTGATACAATCATTTCACATAACGTACAAACATCTTGAAATAGAAAGGGCAAAAGAGAGATAAAGGGTGCCAAATTCCATTACGAGATCAACTAGACAATGTCCTCCCCGATTCTGCTTCTGTCACTGCCAACATGTCGAGTCACATCATTATTAGTCATTGATGGTTCTTCTTGGTTTGCAATAATAATTTTTAAAATTTTTTTGATGATCCCATGTGATTGAATGAGCAAGTTTTTGAGTCTTGGAGAAATTTCTTGGTACATGGATTTGAAGATCCGTTGCATCTCCTCATAAATTTGTTGGTACTTGGGATTTGTTGCTACCATAATAAGGAACAAACCATAAATAACCCACTTGATGTAAGAATTTAGTACGATCGAGTCAATTGCTACTCCAACAACAAGACATCCTAGTATGAGAAACATGAAATTGATGAATGTCTTTCCACCATCACTTCGTGTTATTCTCGAACGGATGCCGAAGAGCATGATGAGAGTTATTGCTATTGTGATGAAGGTTACTTGCTTGTCCAAAAGTAAATCCTTAACTCCTAAAAGAGCAATTGACCATTTAAGTGAGGATGACAAGAAACCTTTTGATTTTTTAACAATGGCATCTTCTTGCTCTCCCAATCTACCATAAAGAACAATGAAATTTTGAAATCATTAGTTCATGAGGCAAATAAATAATTCCAGCTTGTAGTACGAGCTGTCAACCTACATGCTTAAATCGCTTTATGGAAGCTTACTTATCCACAAATAAATCTGTACAATGAATTACCGTTCATTTGCTAATCCAAAATTACAAACTAGAGGTTAGCATTAGCGACATGCAAAGTCCACATAATTACTCTAAACAGATCAATTGCAGTAAATAATAAATTAATCGTGATTGATATGGATGGATTTTGCCGCACAAATAAAAGCTCCAACTAACATAGAAAGCCAAGTACACCGATTGCTCCTAATTCTAAGGAGGAAATAGTTCATAAAAGTGTGCATTTGTCCCGGTCCAACCTGGGAATTGGACCAAATCAGCTAGTTTTGGTTGGCTCTTGGAAGAACCGCTCCCGTTCTAGGCTCCATAAATTTGGAGCAAAAAATAATCAGTCAAGTTTCCGGTTTCACGTGAGAAATTTTTATTTTCTTGTTCTAAAATAAATCCTAAGCTAATACATTGCATTTTAATGTTCAGTCTCTTTCTCTGTTTCGGTGGGCACCCGTCTTTCGATCTTGATCGAGACTGCTTTAATTTTCACCTTTTATTATTATTATTTTTTTGGGTTCTTCTCGAGTACTTCTATTTTTCCAACGTGGCACTCTGCTTCTTGACTCAATGAAAATCGTCTCTGTTAGTCTAGCTTCCCAGTATCAAACCAAATAATGGTCTATGTGAAAGCATGACTGCCGCACGAGAATCAAGCCCAGAACATAGCCTCAGAAGTAATGAAGGAGTGCCATAATGATATCAGAGAAAGATCAGAATGGGCATTTGCCAAACAAGCAAATAAAGCAAGTGATCCACAACATATGGAACAAAATGGTCAGCAGACTAATGAACATTCTAAAGGTTAGTGATTTACAGGATAAACCAGGCAAAAAACCCACCAGTTTCATTTATCATGCTGCCTTCTCAGCTAATTGTCACCTAAAGTCTGAGCATATATTAGAAGAAACAAGGAAAAGAAAATACAGCCGGTTCCCATCCAACTTGTCTAGTCCGGTTCTCAGGTGAGTTGAACAGAATGAGTTCTCAATTTTAGGAAGAAAATGGACTCACCGTAGAATCGATCATCCCTTAATAATTCAAACTAGATATTGCGTACACAAACAAGTGAAGGGTTCTATCTAATCAACGTAAAATATGCTCTTCTAATGCAAAACTAACCTCGGAACCACAGTTGAAGTAAAGTTGATGCCAGACATCGATCTATGCTAGCTTTTCCAACGAAGAGAGTTGATGTTTGTTTCAGCTGTGCGCCAGGGGCTCTGAGTTTGCAGTGTTTACACTTCAGGCGATACTTAGGTTTTCATAGAAGGCGTTTTTGGTTTTATTTTTTATTCACGGCAAGCGCCGCCCAGTGCAGTAGAATTCGACTCGATCTCACGACCGCTCCTGAAGTGACGATATTATCCCTCCTCATTCTGTATGCATCTTCCTACAGACATGCCTCAACCATGTCACCCCTCCTTGTTCCATTAGCAGACCAAACAAGATCCAATGGGGCCCATTCTTGACTTATATTCTTACTATTTCATTTTCCCTTTCTGTTTAGTTGGATTCTTCTTTCCCTTGTTTTTTCTTTGACTTTTTCTAGGAAAACCCGCCTCATTACCGATCAATGACGATGGAGAAGCCTTTTTCAAAGAATGGGCAACTAAAGGGGTTTTGAAAATTCATCGAATGAGATTTTTTTTTGTACACAAACTCCTTTAATTTCGTTTTATGACATTTTTTAATATAGCTATAACAAACTATTGAAAAAATTGATACTATCTATGTATTAGGAAAATGTTACCATATGAACTATACAAAATAACATTTAACTATATTTTGCACTTGTCTATGGCAAAAATGCCTTAAGTCTTTGTAAAATATCATAAATCACACAAAAGAATCATATTTGTACTTGGTTATATAACTCCATATCGTGACATTGTGAAATACAAAAAGTATTTTACAAACATTTTACTGTTTAGTTACAACAAACAAAATGTTGGCAAAAAAATTGTACGATTTAGGACCATTTTAACTCAAATACAATTAGATATAGAAAACACTTGTACAATTTCATAAATTTAAATATATGGATTCAACAACATTCTCTACCTGGCCACGACGACACATTATGTAACCTTTTTAATGTATCATAAGAAAAGAAATTTCATGTTTGACATCTCGCACTTGATTACCATTAGTGTGGACAAAATTTTGACACTTGCTTACATAATTAACCATCCTACATTAGAAGATAACATATCAACATTCAAATGTGATTTCTAGCAAGTCATTGCCAATCATCCTATATGGTACATCTCCACATTAGTGATTTTTGACAAATATTGGTCAAAATGACTATACTAAAATTTCACACAAATGTTAAAAACAAAATTCTTCACGCACTGGATAATTTCTTCATATTATTATTCTTCTTCTTTTTTTGGTTTTAACCAGGCTTTGATCGTTAGACTTTAACGTTTCCACCCTAACCTCCCAACCAATACAGATGCCTCATTGGCTTTCCCCTATAATTCTAGTAATATAAAAATGGTGGATATCCCAATTTTTATTTTTATTTTTATTATGTGAGAAACCCCACTACTGCTACTTCTTCTTCTTCTCCTTTGTTTGAGTGAAAGTTCATGTTGTGATTTTCAACATATATAAAAATTTATTTCCTCTTCATACTGGATGATCAAGTTACTCGGTTCCAAGGGGAAATTGAATGGCGGAGACGGAAAATGTGACAGAACCGTCACGTTACTCAATTTCGTTTTTTTTTTTTTTCCATCTCAAATGAAAACTGATGTCCCTCCTTTCCCAAAGAAAAACTAATTTATTTGGCAGATGGCCAACTTATTATTACTATCGGTGAACCTAATAATAATAATCTGAAGAGCTATATGACCCGGAGGAAATTCGAAACAAGAAATTCTAGTATTCTATTTAATTATAAATGAGCTAATTTTTCGTATCTAGTTGTAGTTTGATTTGAAATATTTTCATGGAAAACCAACAATAAGAATTAGCAATCACCCAATTTCACCCACTAAAGTACGTAAGTAACCTTAAGTTCGATTTAGTGGGATACATGTGGGCCTCACATTAGACCTTCCAAGTCTAATAGTTTAGATTCAACTTAGCATATGTACTGAGCTTATCAATACTTAATAGAAAATGACTAGAAATGGAAAGAAAAAGAATGGTTGTTGGCACCAGGATGAATTCCCAACCCCAATGAAAGTTATCTTATTTCATCTTGAGGGGTGCTTCTGAAGAATAAAAGGGAAGTGGCCAAATTCTAATTGGGATTATGTATGTCATGGACACCGTTTTCATATTGGATCATCAAACCTTCAATATGAAAATGTCACTTGGTTTTCTTCTTTAGGGCACATTTGTTTCACGAAAAATAAACGATTTGAAAAACATTTTCTTAAAAATAATCACTTGTATTAATTGAAATAATTAATTAATAAAAAAATATTTTCATTAGTAGTAATAATTCATGTTTAGGCATTTTTGTGGATGATGAAAATATTATTATTTTCATTTTGTAAACAATATAAACAATTTTTTTAAAGAAAATGTTTTCCGAATCATTCTATTCTACGAAGCAAACGGAGCCTAAAAGAACATATTACTTAAACTCCATTTGTTTTGCTTGAAATAATTAGAAAATGGAAAAAGAGTTTCATTATCGAAAAATATGTTCTTCATTTATGAAAATATTTTCTTAATTTACAAAAATATTTAGACATAAATTATTATCAGTAACTTTTTTTTCATTAATTAATTATTTCAAGCAATATATGCAAAAATGTCGAGAAAAATATTTTTCAAATCGTTCATTTTCCTTGAAATAAATGAAACTTTAATGTATTCTAAAAGCACATGATATATAAGTTTGATTTCTTTCATTTTTGTGATATGTCTTTGATGCATTCATTTTTTATCCAATTTTTTTCTCAACAGGAAAAGCAAACTTTTGGTATTTTACTGTTTTCTGAATCTGAAATATTTCAGACTACGAATGCGACAGCAAATGAGTTTTTTCAATGCAAACCATATCTAATCTCTGATCTATATATCTGTATAGCTTTTCAAGGCATAGATTTCATCAACCCCACCTCCCCTCCTCGCCCACCCACACCCCCCCCCAAAAAAAAGCATAGTTTTCTCTTCAGCCAGTTAAACACGTATTGCACCGATCACATTTCCAAGATGAATTTGCTTCTCACTTAAAAATGAAGATAATTTTTTTTCCCCATTTTTTTTATTCTCTGGACTTTCTCGCCTGGGGATAACCACCGGAAGGGTGGAAGAACAATCTTTCTAGTCGCTAAAAGGCTAATTCCCAATTTTTTAGACCAAGGATCGAAACAAATAGTCTTAGGACCGAGAGCCGCATTGGACTGACCAGTCCCGTCTAATCACAGGGGAGCCGATCCATTAGCAAAAAAAAATTAAAAAAATTAAGGAAAATACATGAACTGTTACTATTTTAGTTTTAATTGCTATTTTTAAGAAATTAAAATGCAATTTTTTTTTTAAAGAGTCAATCCAGCCTGATTTTCCTCGAAATTGGGAACTAGATTGACAATCACCTATTCCATTTTTATGGAATCGGGAACCAGACCGATCTCTTCAGGAACCGACTAAATCAGCCGGTTTGGTCTGATCTAGGCGATTCCCAATTTAGGTAGTCCGACATGCTCATCCCTAGGCCTAGGAACATGCATATAGAATGACTTTCTTTTTTATTTGACTTCAGGAGCAACTTTTTGCAGTGTTGGATTTATATTACCTTTTTATTTTTCCTTTTTATTTGGTTGGATCTCTGCTTCTCTTCTTTTTCTTTTAAACTTTGTAAGAACCCGTGTCTTATTTCCGGTCAATGACGGTCGAATTATGACCCCAGAAAGCCTTTTTCAAAGAGTGGGCAACTGAACGGGTTTTTGGAAATTCATCAAATGAGATTTTTATGGTACACAAAATCCTCTAATTTTGTTTTATGACATTTTTCGATATAGTTATACCAAACCTTTGTGACCTCATAGAATTAAAAAAAAAAAAAAAACTAATACTGTCTATGTATTAAGAAAATGTTACGATATTGTGAATTATAAAAAATAGAATTTTACAATGTTCCGCACTTGTCTATGGCAAAAATGCCATAATTCTTTGTAAAATATCACAAATCGCATAAAAAAAAACATATTTGCACTCAGTCAAAACTAAATATCGTGACATTATGAAATACAAAAATTATTTTACAAATATTTTTTAATATGTATGTTGCCAATGAGAAAACATGCTAAAACTACATTTTCTTGCAGACTAGCCTCTTTATTTTCTAAATAAGGTCATATTGTTGATCATGCCGATGCTTGTCTTCTATTCTATATGGGTAACTACTATTTATTTCCAAACCCACAACAGTTGTTTCCTAACGTTTATGCTGAAGCTAGTATGTGATGAGTTGTTTGCAATATATTTCTAAGCCCTAGAAATGACTCCAAAACTCAAAGTTGAAACAAAGTGGAACAAGACTAATAAGAAGATAGTGGAGCTAACCTTGATGGAAATTGCAGACTCTTGGAGGTAGAACCAACAAAAAAACAGCAAAATACTGCTTATGTTCTGCTGTGTCCGGATGCAAGGCATAGCCAAATGCAGTTGGTGGTTTTGAAGTCCGGGTTTGGGAACCCTATATATACACTTTGTGATTGGCCTCGCGTGGGCCCCCCTATTTCTTTTTGGCCTTCTGTTTTGTCCAATTTCTTCTCGGATGGTTCTCTGAAGATGACAGGAATTCCAAAAGTAGATAAAAAAAAAAAAAAAAAAAACTGTTGCATTTAGATAAAACCTTCTCTTGACTCCTAATGTTATTTTCGTTGTTCTCGGGGAAGCTTTGCTTCATCTCAAAGCTAAGTGCAGGCATGCATCCATGCCAAATGCTTTCTTTCTTTTTTTGGTTTGAAACGTAAGTATTATTTATAAAATGACGTATAGGAGAGAAGTGTTAAAAAAGTCCTAAACTTTTTGCATTTGTGTCAATTTAGTCATAAACTTTTTTTTATTATTAATTTAGTCCTTGAGATTTTTACTTGGTGCCGATTCAGTATTTTTCGGCCAATTTTGACTGGATTTTGCTGATTGGGCGTTGGCCGGCTGACATGGTCTAATCAGTGTTAACGTTGATGACTTTTAATTATATTTTAATATTTTTGAATTTTTTGAATTTCTTTTTCTTTTTCTTTTTTTTTTCTTCTCCTCCCACTTACTCCAACCAGTCGCCGAACCTCAGCGATTGGGTAGAGACAATAGTCGGTGAGGTTGACTCGCCAGCCCAATGCGAGGCCACCCTTGCGACCAATGCCAAGCCACCCTCGTGACCACTGGCAAGGTATCGGCGAGGTTGAGCCAATCAGCGACCGGCTAGAGGAAGGAGGAGAAGAAGGAAAAAAAAATAGACAAAAAGAAAATAAAATAAAAATCAAAAATATTAAAATATTATAAAAAGTTGTTTACATTATCGCCGATCAGGCCACGTCAGCCGGCCGGTTTTCAATTAGCAAAATCTTGTCAAAATTGATCAAAAAGAACTGAATTGGCACAAAAAAAAAGTTTATGACTTTTTTAAACATTTTTCCCAAGCTTAGAGGCATTTCTTAGCACTACAAAGATAACTAAAAACGTGAAAAAAAAAATGGAATGAGGAAGTCTCCATATAGTAGTCGGTATTACATTTGTCTAGGAAGGTCTAAAATTTTTGGAATACGAAGCTCGTCCTCTTACAAGTTTACAAATTTTAGCAAGAATGATGGGTATTGACACCCGAATTTTTGTCAAAGTTTTAAATATCCATTTATTTTGAAAAAATATAAAAGATAAAAAGCAATATATAAAACATAAAAAAAGAAAACCAAAAAAATGAAATGAAATCTTGTGGGTAAAAAAAATATAAAACATAAAAAAAGAAAGAAGGAAAACAAAAATAAAAGGGGGAAATCGAGCGGGCCGGCTTGTCTAGCCCACTTGGTTATTTTCGGCTCACCCTTCGACCCAGCTTCCCATTTTCATTCTTTTCTTCGGCCCATTTTCCTTCCTCTCTTGGTCCACCAGACTCTAAAAGGTGGCCCAGCCCAAGGCCACTTATTTATTCCCCTTCGTTTGCACAAACCAGCGCCCGTGAAGCAAATACGCCACAAGAGTGACGTGAAAAAAGTGGGGGAAGCATTCTAGCATGCATGAGCTGGCGTGGCGAAATAGGGACGCGTAACGAAAAAGATGCTGAGGCGAGGAACGCGGGCGGGGAGCAAAAGGGGATGGAGTAGGCTTCGCAAAAACCAAAAAATGGGAAGAGAGTTCGGGGAAGAAAGGAGTCTGGTTCTTCTCCTCTGGGGGATCCTTTCTCGGAGAAGGTTGGCTTGGAAAAGTTTGGGTTTTCTTTGGGGGAGCTCTCGACATGCAAAAGAGAGTCTGATCTTCTCCGTTCGTCTGGGCTCTCCACACAAAAAGCTGGTCTGACCTTCTCCCTTCATTTCCTCTCTCCCGACAGTCCTCTCGATCTTCCCTTCGCCCCATCACCCGAGATCTCTCTTCCGAAACTAGGCCCTTGCCACTACCGTTCCGAGCTCGTGCCTTGATGATCGAACGAAGATACCATCGCTGTTCGAGGAGTGCTTGTTCATGAAGCTGTCGGCTCGATTTTGGTCTCCGTTTCACACAGAACCTCGGAGCCACGGTTGAGCCGTCAATTATTAGTTTTCAATGACCAATGCCTCAAAATGAAATTTTAATTTAGATGTAACCTTTAAACACGGCTGAATAGTTATTCAATGTGAAAAAAAAAAAATCTTTTAAAAAAGTGACATTCAATCACAAATTAACGCATAGCAAGCTTGTGAAGAGCCATAACGGTTTTCTCTTTAGTATTTCTAGAGAAGTGTCAATAAAATTAAATATTTTCATAATGTGGGTTTCAAAATGAAGTTGGAAGTTTAAATTTATTGACATAATTTAGTGATACTTAATTTCACCTAAAACTTTAAACTACTTGAGTATTGGCCCAACTAGACATATCAACTCTGATTTCTATCCTTAATCATTATCTGTAGGATTCGTCTTGACTCACGCCATAAAATGAGCTTCCATCATGAATCAGATTGTCCAGCCCCTTTAAAATCTATCATTCGGATTCAAGAGGAGGATAGGGATCAGCGGACAAAAATTATTGCTCAGAAGAACGTCCATGTGGTAGTAATTCTAATTAGAAGGTGGAGTACTCCCAAAACACCTCCCTTCCATTGCTCTTAAATAGATTTAAAACAAAAAAGAAGTTCTAAAGGGTTAAAAAAAAGTTGTTGATCGATTTCATATTATTGCTATGGTCAGAGGCCATATCCTTACTAGTAGATTAGTTACGTGTCTATTCGAAACGGAAAGTTGTTGAGACATTCTTTTTTTTAAGATATGTTGTCAGTTGAAATTGGAAAAGTTAATCGCATGAATGGAAGGATTTGGAAGGGAATTAGGCTGATTACAAGATAGATTTTTTATTTTTCATTTTTGCATGAAGATTGCAAGATAGATTAAAAATGCAAAAGTATACCTAGAATGCCAAAACTTAGCACGAGGGGATACTTAAGTGCCAAAAATTATGAAAGTGATAAGTGCCAAAATCAAAGTAAAATTGATCAGTTAAATGTTAATGGCGAGAAAATCTGACCAAAATACTGACTTGGCATTTTTCTAGCGAGATAAGTGCAAAATCACATCGTTTTGCACATTGATGTGGTTAAACAAGTGGAAAAATGAAGTCTTTTACTGATGTGGATTAAATTTTAAACTAAATTTATTTACATAATTATTAAAAAAGGGAAGAAGATGAAGATTGCAGGTGGCTAAGGGCTAAGTCCTCGTAGCTATCTCCTCACCGCCGGCCCTTCCAAATGGTGGTGGGGAGGCGGCGGCAAGGGCTCAGCCCTCGCCTTATGCCTCCTCCACCTCCTTTTTCTCTTTTTTTTTTTAAATAAAAAATAAGTATAAATATTTTATTTTAATTAATATTTATGTTAAAAATTTTAAAAAATAAAACAACATCGTTTTAGTTTTTCGTCTGGCTTAACTCTCTAGTGTGCCATGTAGGTGAGTTATATTATTAAAAAATTGCCACGTAAAATTTCTAGCCACCTTTGCCGAAATTGACATCTAAGTATTTCATTTTTCAAAAAAAGTGACATTTAAATATCATTTTCATAACTTTTGATACTTAAATATCATTCCGTATCAAGTTAACATATTCTAGATGTCCGGCACTCATTAAAAACCCATTTTCTGTGCAAGTTTCAAACGCCTGCTCCTGTGGCGTTGACCGAGAAAAGTCGTGGAAGTGCAAGAGACGAGACAGTGTGATAGGAACGGGAAAGGGGAAGGCTTAGGAGAGAATCGTCCGCGAGAGAGAGAGAGAGAGAGAGAGACCCGGGAAGAAGACATGGGAGAGAAGATAGAGAAAAGACGGGAAGTACGCGGTTTCCGGGGTGCTTCCTTTTTTTCTCCTCTTTGGTCTCTCCCTTTGCATCGTCCTTTCTTCCTTAGACAGGCTATTCACGTGCGGGGTCTCAATCTCAAGCTACAAATTCTTATTAAATTGTATCTTTGATCAAAATTAACATTTTTTCTATTAGATACCCTAAAATAATCTGTCGATCATGATATGAGGCTGGTTGATTTTGTTTTTCTTTTCCGATTGTTTCTCTCTATTCCAAGGATTACTGATTACCTTCAACACAATATTGATCTCTAACATAGGTGAACATAACCCAAGCTTTGGTCTTTTTGACTTTTTCTAAAGAGTCCCGCGTTCGAATTTTGCTCACGATAATGCAGGAGCAAATCCTTTCAAGAAAGAGAGTCCAGATGCTCGTAACTTTGTGGAGCTGCAACAACGAATAGACAATTCTAAAAGATTATCCTCGGTGCACTAAAAAATTATGACTCAAACAAAAAGTTTGAAATGGACGTAGGACTCCTATGATAACCTAGGTCATTGTGACTTTTTTACCTTTTTATTATTAAAAAACTCTAGCATAACTTATGATTCCTTTGTCATGTGAGATGCTATATAATCCTCAACAGTAAACATGACATGATTGGGTTTTTCATCACAATTTTTCCCAGAAAGGGCATTGCGGATTCATACTACAGGCAAGACGAAAATAAAAGTGAATAGCATAGGGCACAAAATTGATAAGAAATAGATTTGCACAGTCAATCTTGGACAAATATTGAAAAGTTGCAAATTTAACATATCGTCTAACCACACTTTTCCATATTGCACAAACAATAATACAAAGAAAAAAGCTCAGCATATTGTACAAACAAAAAATATAAAGAAAAAAGCTCAGACATTCATTTCACATAACGTACAAACATCTTGAAATACAAAGGGGAAACGAGAAATCAAGGGTGTCAAATTCACTGCGAGATCAATTAGACAATGTCCTCCCCGGTTCCGCTTCCATCACTGCCAACAGGTCGAGTCACAGCAGTATTAGTCATTGATGGTTCTTCTTGGTTTGCGGTAATAATTTTTAAAAGTTTTTTGATGATCCCATGTGATTGAATGAACAAGTTTTTGAGTCTCAAAGAAATTTCTTGGTACATGGATTTGAAGATCCGTCGCATCTCCTGGTAAATTTGTTGATACTTGGGATTTGTTGCTACCATAATAAGGAACAACCCATAAATAACCCACTTGATGTAAGAATTCAGTATGATCGAGTCAATTGTTACTCCAATAACAAGACATCCTAGTATGAGAAACATGAAATTTATGAATGTCTTTCCACCATTGCTTCGTGTTCTTCTCAAATGGATGCCAAAGAGCACGATGAGAGCTACAGCTATCGTGATGAAGGTTAATTGCTTGTCCAAAAGAAATTCCTTAGCTCCTAAAAGAGCAAATGACCATTTAAGTGAGGATGTCAAGAAACCTTTCGATTTTTTAACGTTGGCATCTTCTTGCTCTTCCAATCTACCATAAAGAACAATGAAATTTGAAATCATTAGTTCATGAGGCAAATAAATAATTCCAATTTGTAGTACGAGCTATCAACCTGCATGCTTAAATCGCTTTATGGAAGCTTGCTTATCCACAAATAAATCTGTACGATGAATTGTACCTATGAATCGATATATGATGGTGATGATTTCTCCCAATTTGCATTATTACTGTTCATATGCTAATCCAAAATTACAAACTAGAGCTCCGCATTAGCAACATGCAAAGTCCACATAATAAGTCTAAACATATCAATCACAGTAAATAATAAATGACTCGTGATTGATATGGATAGATTTTGCTGCACAAATAAAAGCTCCAACTAAAATAGAAATCCAAGTGCACTGATTGCTCCTAATCCTAAGGAGGAAATTTCATAAAAGTGTGCATTTATCCTGGTCCAATCTGGGAGTCGGACCGAATCAGCTAATTTTGGGTGGCTTCAGGAAGAAACGGTCCCGTTCTCGGTTCCATAAATTTGGAGCAAAAAATAATTAGTCAAACTGTCAGTTCCATATGAGAAATCAAACCGAACCGACATGTCAATCCAAGTTACTTAACTTTTTTTTGTTCTTGTTCTAAAATAAGTCCTAAAGCTGGTACATTGCATTCAATCTTCTCTCTCTGTTTCGGTGGCGACCTTTCTCTCGATCTTGATTGAGACTGCTTTCATTTTCACCACCTATTATTATTGCTTTTTTTATTTGGGGTTCTTCTTAAGTACTGCTATTTTTTCAACGTGGCACTCTGCTTTTTGACTCAGCGAAAATTGTCTCTGTTAGTTTAGCTTCCCAGTGTCAAATCAAAGAATGGTCTATGCGAAAGCATGACAGCCGCAAGAGAATCAAACCCAGAACATAGCCTCAGAAGTAATGAAGGAGTGCCATAATCATGTCAGAGAAAGATCAGAATGGGCATTTGCCAAACAAACAAATAAAGCAAGACTAAACGGTCAGCAGACTCATGAACATTCTAAAGGTGAGTGATTCATAGGATAACCCAGGCAAAACAACTTCATGCTGCCTTCTAAGCTAATTGTCACCTAAAGTCTGAGCACGTAGTAGAAGAAGCAAGGAAAAGAAAATATAATTGGTTACCATCCAACTTGTCCGGTCCGATTCTCAAGTGAACAGAATGGTTCCCAATTTTACGATGGGAACCAACTCACCGTAAAATCGATCGACCCTTTATAATTCAAACGGGATATGCATATATAAACAAGTGAAGAGTTCAATCTAATCAACGTAAAATACATCCGTTCTAATGCAAAACTAACCTCGGAGCCGCACTTGAAGTAAAGTTGATGTCAGACATCAATCTATGCTAGCTTTTCCAACAAAGAGAGTTGATGTTTCTTTCAGCTCTGTGCCAGGGGCTCTGAATTTGCACTGTTCACACTTCAGGCGATACTTGGGTTTTAACAGAAGGCATTTTCGGTTTTTCTTTTATTCACGCCTAGCGCTGCCCAGTGCGCTGGAATTCGACTCGATCTCACGACCGCTCCTGAAGTGACGATATTATCCCTCCTCATTCTACATGCATCTGCCTACAAACATATCTCCACCATGTCACCCCTCCCCTGTGAAGTGACGATAGTATCCCTCCTGTTCAATCAGCAGACCAAACAAGATCCAATGGGGCCCACTCTTGACTTTTATTCTTAGCATTTCATTTTTCCTTTTTGTTTAGTTGGATATCTTCTTTCCCTTCTTTTTTCTTTAACTATTTCTAGGAAAACGTGCCGCATTTCCGGTCATTGACGATGGAGAAGCCTTTTTCAAAGAATGGGCAACTGAAGGGGTTTTAAAAATTCATCGAATGAGATTTTTTTTTTTTTTTTTGTACACAAAGTCCTTTAATTTTGTTTTATGACATTTTTTAATATAGCTATAACAAACTATTTAAAAAATTGATACTGTCTATGTATTAGGAAAATGTTACGATATGGTGAACTATAAAAAATAACATTTTACAATATTTTGCACTTGTCTATGGCAAAAACGCCTTAAGTCTTTGTAAAATATCATAAATCATACAAAAGAATCATAAGTGTACTTGGTTATAACTCCATATCGTGACATTGTGAAATACAAAAATTATTTTACAAACATTTTACTTTTTAGTTATGACAAACAAATTGTTGTCGAAAAAATTGTATGGTTTAGGACGATTTTAACTCAAACACAATTAGATGTAGAAACACTTGTACAATTTCATAAATTTAAATATATGGATTCAACAATATTCTCTCCTTGGCCATGACGACACATTATGTAACCTTTTGAATGTATCATAAGAAAAGAAATTTCATGTTTGACGTCTTGCACTTGATTACCATATAGCGTGGACAAAATTTTGACACTTGCTTACATAATTAACCATCCAAAATTAGATGATGACATATCGACACTCAAATGTGATTTCCAGCAATTCATTGCCAATCGTCCTATACAGTACATCCCCACATTAGTAATTTTCGGCAAATATTGGTCAAAATGACTATACCAAAATTTCGTACAAATGTTAAAAACAAAATTTCTTTACGCACTGGATAATTTCTTCATATTCTTCTTCTTCTTCTTCTTTGGCTTTAACCAGGCTTTGATCGTTAGACTTTAACGTTTCCACCCTAACCTCCCCACCAATACAGATGTCTCATTGGCGTTTCCCCCTATAATTATAGTAATATAAAAACGGTGGATATCCCAGTTTTTATTATTATTAATATTATTTGAAAAACCCCACTACTGCTACTTCTTCTTCTCCTTTGTTTGAGTGAAAGTTCATGTTGTGATTTTCAACATATATAAAAATTTATTTCCTCTTCATACTGGATGATCGAGTTACCCGGTTCCAAGGGGAAATTTAACGGTGGAGACGGAAAATGTGACAGAACCGTCACGTTACTCAATTTCGTTTTTTTTTTCCATCTCAAATGAAAACTGGTGTCCCTCCTTTCCCAAAAAAACTAATTTATTTGGCAGATGGCCAACTTATTATTACTATCGGTGAACCTAATAGCAATAATCTGAAGAGCTATATGACCCGGAGGAAATTCGAAACAAGAAATTCTAGTATTTTATTTAATTATAAATGAGCTAATTTTTCGTATCTAGTTGTGGTTTGATTTGAAATATTTTCATGGAAAACCAACAATAAGAATTAGCAATCACCCAATTTCAGCTGCTAAAGTACGTAAGTAACCTTAAGTTTGAAAAGAAAATGCATATAGAGCGAAATTTTGTTTTGAAAGTGTGCTAATATTAGATCGATGTATTGGGATTCATGTGGGCCTCACATTAGACCTTCCAAGTCTAATAGTTCATATTCAACTTAGCATAAGTACTATGCTTATCAATACTTAATAGAAAATGACTAGAAATGGAAAAAGAAGAATGGTTGTTCGCACCAGGATGAATCCCCAACCCTAATCAAAGTTATCTTATTTCATCTTGAAGGGTGCTTCTGAAGAATAAAAGGAAAGTGGCCAAATTCTAATTGGGATTATGTATGTCATGGACACCGTTTTCATATTGGATCATCAAACCTTCAATATGAAAATGTCACTTGGTTTTCCTCTTTAGGGTGCGTTTGTTTCACAAAAAATAAACGATTTGAAATACATTTTCTTAAAAATAATTACTTGTGTCAATTGAAATAATTACTTAATAAAAAAATGTTTTCATTAGTATTAATAATTTATGTTTAGACATTTTTGTGGATCATGAAAATATTTTTTTCTTTCATTTTGTAAACAATATAAACAATTTTTTTAGGAAAATGTTTTCCAAATCAATTCTATTCTATGAAGCAAACGGAGCCTAAAAGAACATATTACTTAAACTCCATTTGTTTCTCTTGAAATAATTAGAAAATGGAAAAAAAATTCATTATTGAAAAATATTTTCTTCATTTATGAAAATATTTAGACATAAATTATTATCAGTATTGAAAAAAAATTTCATTAATTAATTATTTCAAGCGATATATGCAAAAATTTTGAGGAAAATATTTTTCAAACCATTTATTTTCCTTGAAACAAACGAAACTTTAATGTATTCTAAAAGGATGTGATATATAGGTTTGATTTCTTTCATTTTTGTAATATTTCTTTGATGCATTCATTTAGTTATCCAATTTTTTTCTCATCAGGAAAAGCAAACTTTTGGTATTTTACTGTTTTCTGAATCTGAAATATTTCAGACTACGAATGCGAAAGCAAATGAGTTTTTTCAATGCAAGCCATATCTATTCTCTGATCTATATATTTGTATAGCTTTTAAAGGCATAGTTTTCTCTTCAGCCCGTTAAACACGTATTGCACCGATCACATTTCCAAGATGAATTTGCTTCTCACTTAAAAATGAAGATAATTTTTTTTTAAAATTTTTTTCTCCATTTTTTTATTCTCTGGACTGTCTCGCCTGGGGATAACCACCCGAAGGGTGGAAGAACAATCTTTCTAGTCGCTAAAAGACTAGTTCCCGATTTTTGGGACTTGGGATCGGATTGGATACCCTTAGGACCGAGAGCTGCACTAGATTGACTAGTCCTGTCTGATCCCATGGAGCCGATCTGTCGGCGAAAAAAATTTAAAAAATTAAGGAGAATACATTAACCGTTACTATTTTAGTTTCTATTGCTATTTTTAAGAAACTAAAATGCAAATTTTATTTTATTTTTTTAAAAAAAGAGTCAATCCGGCTTGATTCCCCCGGAATCGGGAACTAGATTGACAATCACCTGTTCCATTTTTATAAAATCGGGAACCAGATCAATCTCTTCGGGAACCAGACTAAATTTGGCTAGTCCGGTTCGATCTAGGTAGTTCCTGGTTTGGGCAGTTCGACATGCTCATCCCTCTGTAATACTAGGAATATGCATATAAAATGAGGAGGGATAATATCGTGACTTTCCTTTTTCTTTGACTTCAGGAGCGACTTTTTTCAGTGTTGGATTTATATTACCTTTTTATTTTTCCTTTTTGTTTGGTTGGATCTCTGCTTCTCTTCCATGTCTTATTTCCGGTCAATGACGGTCGAATTATGATCCCAGAAAGCCTTTTTCAAAGAGTGGGCAACTGAACGGGTTTTTGGAAATTCATCAAATGAGATTTTTTTATGGTACACAAAATCCTCTAATTTTGTTTTAAGACATTTTTCAATATAGTTATACCAAACCATTGTGACCTCATAGAATTAAAAGGAAAAAAAAACTAATACTGTCTATGTATTAGGAAAATATTATGATATCGTGAATTATAAAAAATAGCATTTTACAATGTTCCGCACTTGTCTATGGCAAAGATGCCATAAGTCTTTGTAAAATATCACAAATTGCATAAAAAAAACATGTTTGCACTCAGTCAAAACTAAATATCGTGACATTGTGAAATACAAAAATTATTTTACAAGTATTTTTCAATATGTACTTTACCAAAAAAAAAAAATTATTTACCAAACAATATTTTTCAATATGTATGTTGCCAATGAGAAAACATGCTGAAACTACATTTTCTCGCAGACTAGTCCTTTTATTTTCTAAATAAGGTCATATTGTTGATCATCCTAATGCTCGTCTTCTATTCTATATGGGTAACTACTGTTTGTTTCCAAACCCACAACAGTTGTTTCCTAACGTTTATGCTGAAGCTAGTATGTGATGAGTTGTTTGCAATATATTTCTAAGCCCTAGAAATGACTCCAAAACCCAAAGTTGAAACGATGTGGAACAAAACTAATAACAAGATAGTGGAGCTAACCTTGATGGAAATTGCAGATTCTTGGAGGTAGAACCAACAAAAAAACAGCAAACTACTGCTTATGTTCTGCTGTGTCCGGATGCAAGAGATAGCCAAATGCGGTTGGCGGTTTTGAAGTTCTGGTTTGGGGACCCTATATATACACTTTGTGATTGGCCTCACGTGGGCCCCCTATTCTTTTTTGGCCTCCTGTTTTGTCCAATTTCTTCTCGGATGGCTCTCTAAAGATGACAGGATTCCAAAAGTAGCCAAAAAAAGAAAAGAAAAAAAACCGCAACATCTAGATAAAACCTCCTCTTTGACTCCTACTGTTACTTTCATTGTTCTTGGGGAAGCTTTGTTTAATCTCTAAGCTAAGTCCAGGCATGCATCCATGACAAATGCTTTCTTTCATTTTTGTATTATTTATAAAATGACGTATAGGAGAGAAGTGTTCCTTTCATCTAGATAAAACCTTCTCTTGACTCTTAATGTTCCTTTCGTTGTTCTTGGGGAAGCTTTGTTTAATCTCTAAGCTAAGTGTAGGCATGCATCCATGACAAATGCTTTCTTTCTTTTTGTATTATTTATAAAATGACGTATAGGAGAAAAGTGTTAAAAAAGTCCTAAACCTTTTGCATTTGTGCCAATTTAGTCCTAAACTTTTTTTGTGTCAATTTAGTCCTAAACTTTTTTTTTTGGTGCCAATTTAGTACTAAAATTTTTTACTTGGTGTTGATTCAGTCTTTTTCGGCCAATTTTGGCTGGATTTTATTGACTGGGAACCGATCGGCTGACGTGATCCAATCGGTGTTGACGTGGATGATTTTTAATAATATTTCAACATTTTTGAATTTTTTAAATTTCTCTTTCTCTTTCTTTTTTCTTTTTTTCTTCTCCTCTCCCTTACTCCAGCCAGTCATCGGACCTCAGCAATTGGACAGAGGTGATGGCCGGCAAGGTTGAGGTCGACCTTGCCAGCCACCTCACTAACCTGGTGCGAGGCCGCCCTCATGGCATGGGCGGCCTCGAGTTGGCCTCACCGTCAAGCGCTAGGCCGCACTCGCGGCCATTGGTGAGGTGCCCAGCTAGGTTGAGCCAACTGGCGACCGGTTGGAGGAAGGAGGAGGAGAAGGAAAAAAAGAAAAATAAAAAGAAAATAAAAAAATTCTAAAATATTAAAATATTATTAAAAGTTATTTACGTTAGAACCAATCAAGCCACGTTAGTCAGCCGGCGCCCAATTAGCAAAATCTAGCCAAAATTGATCGGAAAGGACTGAATTGGCACAAAGTAAAAAATTTAGAACTAAATTGGCACAAAAAAATTGTTTATGACTTTTTTTAACACTTCTCTTGAGCTTAGAGGCATTTCTTAGCATTACAAAAATAACTAAAAACATGAAAAAATGGAATGAGGAAGTCTCCATATAATAGTCAATATTACATTTGTCTGGGAAGGTCTAAAATTTTTGTAATACGAAGCTCGCCCTCTTACAAGTTTACAAATTTTAGCAAGAATAATGGGTATTGACATCCGAATTTTTGTCAACATTTTAAACATCCATTTATTTTGCAAAAATATAAAAGATAAAAAGAAAAAAATATAAAAAATAAAAAAGAAAATAAAAAAACTGAAATGAAATCTTGTGGGTAAAAAAATATAAAACATAAAAAAAGAAAGAAAGAAAACAAAAATAAAAGGGGGAAATCGAGCGGGCCGGCTTGTCTAGCCCACTTGGTTATTTTCGGCTCACCCTTCGACCCAGCTTCCCATTTTCATGCTTTTCTTCGGCCCATTTTCCTTCCTTTCTTGGCCCACCAGAGCCTAAAAGGTGGCCCAGCCCAAGGCCACTTATTCCCACAAACCAGCGCCCGCGAAGGAACGCCGGCGGGGAGCAAAAGGGGTCTGGTTCTTCTCCTTTGGGGGATCCTTATTCAGGAGAAAACCATATGGCATGGAAGGAGGAGGGAGGGAAGGGGGGGTGAGATCCTCGACGTTCTCGGAGAGAAGGTTGGCTTGGAAAAAGTCGGGGTTTTCTTTTGGGGAGCTCTCGACACGCAAAAGAGGGTCTGATCTTCTCCCTTCGTCCGGGCTCTCCACACCAAAAGGTGGTCTGACCTTCTCCGTTCATTTCCTCTCTCCGGACGGTCCTCTCGATCTTGCCTTCGCCCCATCACCCGAGATCTCTCTTCCGAAACTTGGCCGTTTCCACTACCGTTCCGAGCTCGTGCCTTGATGATCGAACGAAGATACCATCGCTGTTCGAGGAGTGCTTGTCTCCGTTTACACAAAACCTCGGAGCCACGGTTGAGCGGCGTCATGGGCCATCGATCTTGGTCATGGCTAGTTAGGGAAGACAAGGATACAACGGCTTGCCGTTGGGATAAGAGAAGCCCGGTTGTTTTCGGTAGTAGTTTAGAGCTTCACCAGTATTACTTCCCGCGACTCCATCTCATCGAGTGAATGAGGGATCATTCCGGATGGGAGTCAAATGCGGTACCTTCCACCTGCATACCACTTGCTTGACAAAATGTCTAAATGGAGCATTGAACTTTTACTCTAGAAATCGAAAGCTTAGGATCTTTGTTATGAGTCTGTTTCATCCTAATGATGTTGTTTTGTCGATGTATCTTCATTTTCTGTATGATTACATTACATATATCTCACTGTTTAAGTATGAAAATCCTTCGCCGCTAGCGCTACGGCGACAAAAAACGCCGGCTTAATTAGTGGCCGATGGTGATAGGTGGAGTCGAGATAAACAGCCGATGGCAAACGGTTCGCTACTGGTTTAAGCTTGGGTGATGAGCTCGTCCGCGATGGAAATGGTCTCGATAAAAAGGATGTATGGGTCGCCGCGAGGAAGAAAAAAATGTTCGGGAAGGAAACGATGCGGGGGAAGGGATGAAGAGATAAAAAAGACAAAAAAAGTTATAAGAACGGAAAGAGAAAAAAAATAAAAAGGCCAAAATAGAAAGATAGAATATTGAAAAGGGTTTCGGGCTTTTAATTGTGGACTGGTCGTCCGTAAAAAAGGTGGGTCTCAGGCTTGCCACGATGAAATGTTATACAACCTTTGTAGCGTCTCACCAAAAAGGAACTTCATACTTGACATGTTGCACTTGATTACCATATAGTGTGGAGAAGATTCTAACACGTGCTTACACAATTAGCCATCCAAAATTAGATGATGAGTTATCAACACTCCAATATGATTTCCAGCAAGTCATCCCCAATTGTCTTGTATGGTATATCACCACATCAGAGATTTTCAGCAAATATTGACGAAAGGGCTATCTGAAATTTTGTACAAATGTTAACAACAAAATTGATAAATTTGAAAAGTTTATGATTAAATTAGCATGCAATAGGTTTAGAACTAATTGGACAGTTTTGTCCTATTATTCATCTTCTTTTTAAGCTTAGGGTTTGAACCTTGGACTTTAATGTCTCCATCCCAACCACCTAATTATTGGAACGGATGCCTCATAGACTTCCCCCTATTGTGCTAGTAAAATGAAAATGATGGATATCCTCTCCCTCCCTCCACCCCCTTTCTCTTTCTTTTCTTTTAGACACCTCACTTTTTTCTTTTTTTTTTTAGAGAAAGTTCATGCTGCGATTTTCAGCTTATATAAAAATTTACTTCCTCTTGATACCGGATAATCAATTTATCCGGTTCCAAGGGAAAATTGAAGGGTGGAGACGGCAAAAGTGATAGAACCGTCACATTACTCAATTTTGTATTTTTTTCTCCGATTTGAAACGAAACCGGTCTCCCTCCTTACCCCAAAAAAATAAAAATAAAAATTATTTGGCAGATAGCCAACTTATTATTGTACTATCGGTGGACCTAATGATAATCCGAAGAGTTATATGACCTAGAGGAAATTCGAAACAAAAAGTCTAGTATTCTATTTCGAATATTTTCATGGCAAAGCAACAATAAGAATTAGCAATCACCCAATTTCAGCCTCTAAAGTACATAAGTAATCTTAAGTTCGAAAAGAAAAGGCATAGAGAATGAAAAATTATTATTAACATTGGATTGATTCAATGGGATCCATGAGGACCTCACATTAAACCATCCAGATTTAATAGTTCATATTCAATTTATCATATGTACCAGGCTTATCAATACCTAATAATAGAAAATGACTAGAAAAGGTATATATATATGTTGGCCCCAAGATGAATCCCCAACCCTAATCAAAGTTATCTTATTTCATCGAGGGTGCTTTTGAAGAATAAACGGAAACTGGCCACATTTTAATTGAGATTATATATGTCATGGGCACTGCTTTCAAATCGGATCATATCGAACCTTCGGCAAGTACAGTCTATTTGGCAGAGAAGACATGCCCTTTAAAATCTCATTTGGTTTTCTCTTCTAGGGCATCTTTATTTGACGAAAAATAAATAATTTAAAAAATATTTTCCTAAAAATAATCACTTATATCAATTGAAATAATTAATTAATTAAAAGTGTCTTCATTATTGGCAATAATTTAAATCTAACCATTTTTGTGGATAATGAAAATATATTATTTTATTTTTGTAAGCAATATAAACAATTATTTTTGGGAAAATGTTTGCCGAAACAATTGTTTTTTGTTAAACAAATGGAACCTAATAGAAAATATTACTTAGTCTCCCTGTGCTTCACTTCAAATAATTAGGCAATGGAAGAAGTTCTCATTATTGAAAATATACAAGATGTGTCCGATGTTAGTGTCCTAATCCCTCTATAATTAAGAGGTGCACTCTTAGTTATGTGGATGCAAATTTGTGAGTTGCTAATACATGATAATTTCTATTAAGTGAGTGATTCTTGTGATTCTTTCCAGTTTGCTAGAAGTGAACCTTTAACTTCTTTATCCTTGGAGTACTTTTTTGTTTTTGTTTTTATGCCTTGGTGGTGAACTCTTCCATATCAAAGTTCTTTTTTTCCTCAAACACATCCACATTTTCATTCCATCAAACACGTTTAGCAATCTCACGTAGTCTCACCACGCATCAGTTCATTTTTAGGGAGGGCTAGGTACTTCTCTAGCAAAAGGCTGCCACTCTCTTTAGTGAGCAGCGATCGTCCATCTCAACCCTATCCCTCTCCCTCTTTCTCTATTTTTGAACTTGTTTGATAATCCAATTAGCTTTTGAAAACTAAAAATCAGAATGTAATGAGATTAAACTTTTTTGATAATCTTAAATAGAATTGACTTAAATGACATAATTAAGTCGATGTTCCACTTAATCTAGTAAGGAAACGAAGGTTTACCAAATTGGTCAATAGAAAAATAATTGAGAGTAATTAGAATATTACCAAATATATTTGAAAACCTATCAATAATGGTTTTTTCTCTATGTTTGGTAAGAGATTGATAATATTCTACTCTTAAGTTTTAATTATCATCAAACAACTCATATAAATCAGTACTTAAATTTTTAGCACTTAATTTCCAGTTTTACCTCAACCCTTTTTGTTTCAATCACTCTTTTTTTCTCTATGTTTGGTGAGGGCGACCTTCGCCTTCATCGGCCCAAGTAAGCCCTCTCTTGCCTCTAGCGAGGGCTCGCCTCTGGTCGGCCAAGATCGGTGGCTCTCTCCCAAGTGTTGCCTTTGGCGAGGACGCTTGCACTCAACACCAAGGAGGGCGACCTTCTCCTGCCCAAGTGAGGGCAACACTTGCCCTCGCTAGCTCAGGCGAGCCGTCTCTCGCCTCTAGCGAGGGCTTGTTGGCCCTCGCCTCTGGTCGGCCAAGGTCGCTAGCCTTCACCCAAACACCGATGACCTCGCCGACCTTAGCTACTGCCCCACCGACGAGAGGGCGGCGACCATCACCTATGTTAGCTTTTTTTTTTTTTTTTGAAAAGAAAAAAGAAAAATTATAAAATTAATAAGACGAAATTACCCTTCACATTTAGTGAGTTCATGCCCTTCTTGGAAACTGATATATGCACTTCAGACCCTTATTTGAAATAAGGTTTACTTCAAATCATATTGAAAATAATAATAACATTTCAGGCACTTAATTGAAATAATGTCATTTTTATGTCCTTATTTGAAATAATAAGGGCACTTTAGGCCATTATTTAGAATTTTCTCTTTTTGAATTAATATTGTGGTGTGCATTGCATTTTTAACCAAAGGAAGAAGGTCACATATCATATAATTGATAAGGTGTGGATGTACCGGTTGTCCAGCTCGTGCTGATGTGGCATTGGTGTGTCAGTCCACATCAACATTTCCATTTCTTTTTTAAAAGAAGGATCAACTTGAAAAACACAGATACTTTAAGGACCTAATTGCTTAGGAGGAGAAAAAAAAGAGGTTACGGACCCTATTAGTGAGATAATGTACAAAAACCAATTTTTCCTAAAGGAATACAAACATCGTGAAGAATGTTGGAAACGCCCTATTGTCCATTAGAGTGCTAATCACTACCTAATTGTTCTTTTCACCCCACCCCCTTTGTCAATCAATAAATAAAACAAAACAACGGCTTGTCATCAAAATGAACTTTAAGCTTGAATTGGAAAGTAAATCAGTTGAAAGATAGGAAGTCTTGTTCATATCCATTTTCTCCTTGCTGGGGATCTCCATTGTAATGGAAAGGAACTCCTTTTGGTTTCTTGGCGTGGCTTGTGTTAGATTTGTTTATAATTTGTACGAATTTCCGAGGCGAAAACACCAACTTTCACTTATCAAGGTAAGCAAAAAAAAAAAAAAAAAAAAAGTTTACTCACATTAATGTATGGTTGAAACATGCAAAGGCGAGTTCAGCACCAAGAAATACGACCAATTAACGAACTACAAAGGAGGGTTAACGCGTTGGCATGATATAAGTAGTCATGGTATTATGATTGCCATAAAATCTGCGTACTTGCATTTAACATTTAATGTTTTTACGAATAAAGCAAATAAGAATAGTGCCTGCCGTAATACTATGATGATTTTTCTTTCATAAGAGATTGAAGATTTTAAAAGGTTTGATGGACTTTTATCAATCATATGATAAGAATGTCAAATTTATCAAGACTGCAGTGTTGGACTACATGATAATATGAGTAAGTTATTCTCTCCCTAGCAAAGATAAATTCGTTGTTGTTTTTATATATCAATAAAAGAATGGGCAAAGTGAGACTTTGAACTTCATAGAGGGGAAAAGCATTACCCTCCCTAATAAGCTTCATTCGATTATAATCCATGACTGATGCCTCAAAATAAAATTTTAATTTAATTTAGACATAGCATTTGATTTATCACATAAAGAATGTTCGAAGTTAATGTTGTATTTTATTAGTGATAAGAGTATGTCTTTTCTTATTGTTGTTCGTGAGACGTCATTTATTAGTTTTCAATGACCAATGCCTCAAAATGAGATTTTAATTTAGATGTAACATTTAATAATAGCACGGCTGAATAATTAATCACTGAAAAAAATCTTTTAAAAAAGTGACATTCAATCACAAATTAACGCATAGCAAGCTTGTGAAGAGCCATAACAACCACTGGGGGTTCGCCCCAGTGGCCACCCTTCCATCATGGAAGGGGGAGGTGAGGGGTTCAAATCCCCACCTTCTCAGGGGGGATGGGGTGGGGACGAGTAAGTTTCAAGAATGGGTTTCGACTCCCACGCCCTGCAAGAGGCAGGGCAAAAGTTTGAGAGAGTGTGTAGAATAGAAATAGAGTAGGACTGACAAAAAAAAAAAAAAAAAGAGCCATAACGGTTTTCTCTTTAATAATTCTAGAGAAGTGTCAATAAAATTAAATATTTTCATAATGTGGGTTTCAAAATGAAGTTGGAAGTTTAAATTTATTGACATAATTTAGTGATACTTAATTTCACTAAAAACCTTAAACTACTTGAGCATTGGCCCAACTAGACACATCAACTCTGATTTCTATCCTTAATCATTATCTGTAGGATTTGTCTTGACTCACGCCATAAAATGAGCTTCCATCATGAATCAGATTGTCCAGCCCCTTTAAAATCTATCACTCGGATTCAAGAGGAGGATAGGGATAAGTGGACAAAAAGAATTGCTCAGAAGAACGTCCATGTGGTAGTAATTCTAATTAGAAGGTGGAGTACTCCCAAAACACCTCCCTTCCATTGCTCTTAAATAGATTTAAAACAAAAAAGAAGTTCTAAAGGGTTAAAAAAAAGTTGTTGATCGATTTCATATTATTGCTATGGTCAAAGGCCATATCCTTACTAGTAGATTAGTTACGTGTCTATTCGAAACGGAAAGTTGTTGAGACATTCTTTTTTTTAAGATATGTTGTCAGTTGAAATTGGAAAAGTTAATCGCATGAATGGAAGGATTTGGAAGGGAATTAGGCTGATTACAAGATAGATTTCTTATTTTTCATTTTTGCATGAAGATTGCAAGATAGATTAAAAATGCAAAAGTATACCTAGAATGCCAAAATTTAGCACGAGGAGATACTTAAGTGCCAAAAATTATGAAAGTGATACTTAAGTGCCAAAATTGAAGTAAAATTGATCAGTTAAATGTTAATGGCGAGAAAATCTGACCAAAATACTGACTTGGCATTTTTCTAGCGAGATAAGTGCAAAATCACATCGTTTTGCACATTGACGTGGTTAAACAAGTGGAAAAATGAAGTCTTTTACTGATGTGGATTAAATTTTAAACTAAATTTATTTACATAATTATTAAAAAAGGGAAGAAGATGAAGATTGCAGGTGGCTACGGGCTAAGTCCTCGTAGTTATCTCCTCACCGTCGCCGGCCCTTCCAAATGGTGGTGGGGAGGCGGCGGCAAGGGCTCAGCCCTCGCCTTATGCCTCCTCCACCTCCTTTTTCTCTTTTTTTTTTTTTAAAAATAAAAAATAAGTATAAATATTTTAATTTAATTAATATTTATGTTAAAAATTTTAAAAAATAAAACAACATCGTTTTAGTTTTTCGTCTGGCTTAACCCTCTAGTGTGCCATGTAGGTGAGTTATATTATTAAAAAATTGCCATGTAAAATTTCCAGCCACCTTTGCCGAAATTGACATCTAAGTATTTCATTTTTCAAAAAAAGTAACATTTAAATATTATTTTCATAACTTTTGATACTTAAAATATCATTCCGTATCAAGTTAACATTTTCTAGATGTCCGGAACTCATTAAAAACCCATTTTCTGTGCAAGTTTCAAACGCCTGCTCCTGTGGCGTTGACCGAGAAAAGTCGTGGTAGTGCAAGAGACGAGACAGTGTGATAGGAACGGGAAAGGGGAAGGCTTAGGAGAGAATCGTCCGCGAGAGAGAGAGAGAGAGACCCAGGAAGAAGACATGGGAGAGAAGATAGAGAAAAGACACGGGAAGTACGCGGTCTCCGGGGTGCTTCCTTTTTTTCTCCTCTTTGGTCTCTCCCTTTGCATCTTCCTTTCTTCCTTAGACAGGCTATTCACGTGCGGGGTCTCAATTTCAAGCTACAAATTCTTATTAAATTGTATCTTTGATCAAAATTAACATTTTTTCTATTAGATACCCTAAAATAATCTGTCGATCATGATATGAGGCTGGTTGATTTTGTTTTTCTTTTCCGATTGTTTCTCTCTATTCCAAGGATTACAAATTACCTTCAACACAATATTGATCTCTAACATAGGTGAACATAACCCAAGCTTTGGTCTTTTTGACTTTTTCTAAAGAGTCCCGCGTTCGAATTTTGCTCACGATAATGCAGGATCAAAGCCTTTCAAGAAAGAGAGTCCAGATGCTCTTAACTTTGTGGAGCTGCAACAACGAATTGACAATTCTAAAAAATTATTCTCGGTGCACTAAAAAAATATGACTCAAACAAAAAGTTCGAAATGGACGTAGGACTCCTTTGATAACCTAGGTCATTGTGACTTTTTTACCTTTTTATTATTAAAAAACTCTAGCATAACTTATTCCTTTGTCATGTGAGATGCTATATAATCCTCAACTGTAAACATGACATGATTGGGTTTTTCATCACAATTTTTGCCAGAAAGAGCATTGTGGATTCATACTACAGGCAAGACGAAAATAAAAGTGAATAGCGTAGGGCACAAAATTGATAAGAAATAGATTTGCACAGTCAATCTTGGACAACTATGCAAAAGTTGCAAATTTTAACATATCGTCTAACCACACTTTTTCATATTGTACAAACAAATAATACAAAGAAAAAAGCTTAGGCGTTCATTTCACATAACGTACAAACATCTTGAAATACAAAGGGGAAAAGAGAGATCAAAGGTGTCAAATTTCACTGTGGGATCAACTAGACAATGTCCTCCCCAGTTCCGCTTCCATCAGTGCCAACAGGTTGAGTCACAGCATTATTAGTCATTGATGGTTCTTCTTGGTTTTCGATAATAATTTTTAAAGGTTTTTTTATGATCCCATATGATTGAATGAGCAAGTTTTTGAGTCTTAGAGAAATTTCTTGGTACATGGATTTGAAGATCCATTGCATCTCCTGGTAAATTTGTTGATACTTGGGATTTATTGCTACCATAAGAAGGAACAACCCATAAATAACCCACTTGATGTAAGAATTCAATATGATCAAGTCAATTGCTGCTCCAATAACAAGACATCCTAGTATGAGAAACATGAAATTGATGAATGCCTTTCCACCATCGCTTTGTGTTCTTCTCGAATGGATGCCGAAGAGTACAATGAGAGCTGCAACTATCATGATGAAGGTTACTTGCTTGTCCAAAAGTAATTCCTTAGCTCCTAGAAGAGCAAATGACCATTTAAGTGAGGACGTCAAGAAACCTTTTGATTTTTAACGATGGCATCTTCTTGCTCTCCCAGTCTACCATAAAGAACAACGAAATTTGAAATCATTAGTTCATGAGGCAAATAAATAATTCTAGTTTGTAATACGAGCTATCAACCTGCATGCTTAAATCGCTTTATGGAAGCTTGCTTATCCAGAAATAAATCTTTACGATGAATTGTACCTATGAATAGATATATGATGGTGACGAATTCTCCTAATTTGTATTATTACCGTTCATATGCTAATCCAAAATTACAAACTAGAGCTCTGCATTAGCAACATGCAAGGTCCACATAATTAGTCTAAACAGATCAATTGCAGTAACTAATAAATGACTCGTAATTGACATGGATGGATTTTGCCGCACAAATAAAAGCTCCAACTAACATAGAAAGCCAAGTGCATTGATTGCTCCTGATCCTAAGGAGGAGATAGTTCATAAAAGTGTGCATTTGTCTTGGCCTAATCTGGGAATTGAACCAAATCAGCTAGTTTGGGTGGCTTCCGGAAGAAACGGTCCTGTTCTCGATTCCGTAAATTTGGAGAAAAAATAATTGGTCAAATTTCCGGTTCCACGTGAGAAATCAAACCGAACCAACGGGTCGACCTAGGTTACTTAACTTATTTTATTTTATTTTTCTTGTTCTAAAATAAATCCTAAGCTGGTACATTGCATTTCGATCTTCTCTCTCTCTTTCCGTGGGCACCTTTCTCTCGATCTTGATTGAGACTACTTTCATTTTCACCGCTTATTATTGTTACTTTTTTTTTTGGGTTCTTCTTGAGTACTCCTATTTTTTCAACAGGGCACCCTGCTTTTTACTCGGTGAAAATCGTCTCTGTTAGTTTAGCTTCCCAGTATCAAATCAAAGAATGGTCTATGTGAAAGCATGACAGCCGCAAGAGAATCAAGCCCAGAACATAGCCTAAGAAGTAATGAAGGAGTGCTATAATCATATCAGAGAAAGATCAGAATGGGCGTTTGCCAAACAAGCAAATAAAGCAAGTGATCCACAACATATGGAACTAAATGGTCAGCAGACTAATGACATTCCAAAGGTGAGTGATTTATAGGGTAACCCAGGCAAAACAACCCACCAGTTTCATTTATCATGCTGCCTTCTCAACTAATTATCACTTAAAATCTGAGCATGTAGTAGAAGAAACAAGGAAAAGAAGATATAAACGGTTCCTATCCAACTTATCCGGTCTGGTTCTCAAGTTAATAGAATGGATTCCCAATTTTACGGTGGAAACCGACTTACCATATAGTCGATCAGCCCTTTATAATTCAAACAAGATATGCACATATAAACAAGTGAAGAGTTCTATCTAATCAACGTAAAATACGTCTGTTCTAATGCAAAACTAACCTCGGAGCCGCGGTTGAAGTAAAGTTGATGTCAGACATCAATCTATGCAAGCTTGTCCAACAAAGAGAGTTGATGTTTCTTTCAGCTCTGCGCCAGGGGCTCTGAGTTTGCAGTGTCCACACTTCAGGCAATACTTGGGTATTCACAGAAGGCATTTTTGGTTTTACTTTTATTCACGGCTAGGGCTGCCCAGAGCGGTAGAATTCGACTCGATCTTACGACCGCTCCCGAAGTGACGATATTATCCCTCCTCATTGTACATGCATCTGCGTACAAACATATTTCAACCGTGTCACCCCTCCCTCGTGAAGTGACGATAGTATCGTTACATCAGCTGACCAAACAAGACCCAATGGGGCCCACTCTTAACTTGTATTCTTAGCATTTCATTTTTCCTTTTTGTTTAGTTGGATATCTTCTTTCCCTTGTTTTTTCTTTGACTATTTCTAGGAAAACGCGCCTCATTTCCGATCAATGACGATGGAGAAGCCTTTTTCTAAGAATGGGCAACTGAAGGGGTTTTGGAAATTCATCGAATGAGATTTTTTTTTTTTTTTTGTACACAGAGTCCTTTAATTTTGTTTTATGACATTTTTTAATATATCTATAACAAACTATTGAAAAAATTCATACTGTCTATGCATTAAGAAAATGTTACGACATGGTGAACTATTTTACAATATTTTGCACTTGTCTATGGCAAAAACGCCTTAAGTCTTTGTAAAATATCATAAATCACACAAAAGAATCACATTTGTACTTGGTTATAACTCCATATCGTGACATTGTGAAATACAAAAGTTATTTTACAAACATTTTACTTTTTAGTTATGACAAACAAAATGTTGTCAAAAAAATTGTACAGTTTAGGGCCATTTTAACTCAAATACAATTAGATATAGAAAACATTTGTACAATTTTATAAATTTAAATATATGGATTCAACGACATTCTCTACTTGGGCACGACGACATGTTATGCAACCTTTTCAATGCATCATAAGAAAAGAAATTTCATGCTTGACATCTCGCACTTGATTACCATATAGCGTGGACAAAATTTTGACACGTGCTTACATAATTAACCATCCTAAATTAATGATGACATATCAACACTCAACTTGTGATTTCCAGCAAGTCATTGCCAATCGTCCTATATGGTACATCCCCTCATTAGCGATTTTCGGCAAATATTGGTTAGAATGGCTACACTAACATTTTGCACAAATGTTAAAAAAAAAATGGCAAATTTGAAAAATTTAGGATTGAATTAGTATAAGTGTAGCAGGTTTAGAATTCTTCTTCTTCTGGCTTTAACCAAGCTTTGATCGTTAATTTTAACGTCTCCATCCTAACCACTCCACCAATACAGATGTCTCATTGGCTTTTCCCCTATAATTATAGTAATATAAAAATGGTGAATATCCCAGTTTTTATTTATTTATTTATTTTTATTTGAGAAACCCCTACTGCTACTTCTTCTTCTCCTTTGTTTGAGTGAAAGTTCATGCTGTGATATTCAACATATATAAAAATTTATTTCCTCTTCATGCTGGATGATCAAGTTACCCGGTTCCAAGGGGAAATTGAATGGCGGAGACGGAAAATGTGACAACACCGTCACGTTACTCAATTTCGGTTTTTTTTTCTTTTCCATCTCAAATGAAAACTGGTGTCCCTCCTTTCCCAAAAAAAAACTAACTTATTTGACAGATGGCCAACTTATTATTACTATCGGTGAACCTAATAATAATCTGAAGAGCTATATGACCCGGAGGAAATTCGAAACAAGATATTATAGTACTCTATATAATTATAAATGAGCTTATTTTTCGTATCTAGTTGTAGTTTGATTTGAAATATTTTCATGGAAAACCAACAATAAGAATTAGCAATCACCCAATTTCAGCCGCTAAAGTCGTAAGTAACCTTAAGTTGGAAAAGGAAATGTATATAGAGTGAAAAATTATTTTGAAAGTGCGTTAATATTAGATCGATTTAGTGGGATTCATGTGGGCCTCATTTGAGTGTTGATATGTCATCATTAATTTAGGACGGTTATAATGTCACAATGTCATATAGAGTGAAATAATTTTTTTTTTTATTTCACAATGTCACGATATTTAATTTTGACTGAGTGTAAATATGTTTTTTTTTTATGCAATTTGTGATATTTTACAAAGACTTATGGCATTTTTGCCATAGAAAAGTGCAGAACATTGTAAAATGCTATTTTTTTTTTTTATAATTCACGATATCGTAACATTTCCTAATACATAGAAAATATTAGTTTTTTTTTTTTAAATTCTATGAGGTCACAATGTCATAAAACAAAATCTCATTTGATGAATGTCATAAAACAAAAATTAGAAGATTTTGTGTACCATAAAAATCTCATTTGATGAATTCCAAAAACCCGTTCAGTTGTCCACTCTTTGAAAAAGGCTTTCTGGGGTCATAATTCGACCGTCATTGACTGGAAATAAGACAGGGTTTCTTACTGAGTTTAAAAGAAAAAGAAGAGAAGCAGTGATCCAACTAAACAAAAAGGAAAAATAAAAAGGTAATATAAATCCAACACTGAAAAAAGTCGCTCCTGAAGTCAAAGAAAAAAGAAAGTCACGATATTATCCCTCCTCATTCTATATGCATGTTCCTAGTATTGCCTAGGGATGAGAATGTCGGATTGCCAAAACCAGGAACCGCACAAATCGGACCGAACCGGCTGATTTTAGTCCGGTTCCCGATTCCATAAAAATAGAACGGGTGATTGTCAATCTAGTTCCCAATTCCAGGGAAAGTAGGCCGGACCAACTCTTTTTATTTATTTATTTATTAAAATTTGCATTTTAATTTCTTAAAAATAGCAATAAAAACTAAAATAGTAATAGCTAATGTATTCTCCTTAATTTTTTAACTTTTTTTCGCTAACAGATGGGCTCCATGTCAACATTGTTGATCATCTTAATGCTCATCTTCTATTCTATATGGGTAACTACTATTTATTTCCATACCCACAACAGTTGTATCCTATCATTTATGCTGAAGCTAGTATGTGATGAGTTGTTTGCAATATATTTCTAAGCCCTAGAAATGACTCCAAAACTCAAAAGTTGAAACAATGTGGAACAAGACTAACAACAAGATAGTGGAGCTAAGCTTGATGGAAATTGCAGAGTCTTGGAGGTAGAACCAACAAAAAAACAGCAAAATGCTGCTCATGTTCTGCTCTGTCCGGGTGCAAGAGATAGCCAAATGCAGTTGGTGGTGTTGAAGTTCGGGATCGGGGACCCTGTACATACACTTTGTGATTGGCCTCGCGTGGACCCCCCTATTTCTTTTTGGCCTTCTTTTTTGTCCAATTTCTTCTCGGATGGTTCTCTAAAGTTGATAGGATTCCAAAAGTAGCCAAAAAAAAGAGAAAAAAAAACACTGCAGCATTTAGATAAAACCTTCTCTTGACTCCTAACGTTACTTTCGTTGTTCTTGGGGAAGCTCTGTTTCATCTCTAAGCTAAGTGCAGGCATGCATCCATGATAAATGCTTTCTTTCTTTTTTTTGGTTTGAAATGCAAGTATTATCTATAAAATGACATATAGGAGTAGAGGCATTTCCCAGCATTACATAGATAACTAAGAACATGAAAAAATGGAACGAGGAAGTCTCCATATAGTAGTTAGTATTGCATTTGTCTGGGAAGGTCTAAAATTTTTGTAATATGAAGTTTGCCCTCTTACAAGTTTAAAAATTTTAGCAGGAATAATCATATTGACACATGTTGTAAAATATTGTGTGGTGGTGAATATATAATAGAGAAGAGATTGAGAAGAGAAAGCAAGTGAACACCAGAGATAGTAGAGAAAGCCAGAGAAGAGGGTGTGACTGTTTATTCTGATAGTTGTTCACAGTGGTTATTGTACATCAAAAGTAAACTTCTATTTATAGGAGAACAAGAATGTACTTATCATTAATATCAATGTATCGAATGATACATGTACTAGATAAGGGAGATGAACATTCATTGTATAGGGAGATGTACTTAGAATGTATGATACAAATGTACCATAATAAGTACATTAGATAAGATGAATATAATGAATATTCATTCATGTATTTCATCCATTCATGTATTTCATAACACTCCCCCTTGAATATTCATTGTATTCATTATGATTGTGCATCAAATGATACTGCCTCATTAAAAACCTTAAGCCGGAAAAACCCAGTGGGACAAAAACCGGACAAAAGGAAAAAAGAGTGCAGAGCACAAATGTTATGATCTCTCCCTTTTATGGATGCATTAATTGCCTCGTTAAAAACTTTTAGCTGGAAAAACCCTGTGGGAAAAAACCGGACAAAAAGAAAAAAGAGTGCAATGTATATATAGCCACTGCTGGGGCTGATCAATTTTGCATCTTGTGAACTCGTCGCATATTAATGCTGCAATGTATAGTTCATAATATCTCCCCCTCAATTGAGCCATATAACCACTTCTAGGGCTAATCAATCTTGCATCTTATGAACTTGCAGTATATCAATGTTGCAATGCATAGTTCATAATATCTCCCCCTCATTTGAGCCATATAGCCACTTCTGGGGCTAATCAATCTTGCATCTTATGAACTCGCCCCATACTAATGCCATATAATAATTTCTCAAAAGTTGATGTTGGCAATGATTTGGTAAAAAGATCTGCAAGATTATTTATGGATCGAATCTATTTAACATCAATTTGTCGACTTTCTTGGAGTTCATGAGTATAGAAAAACTTCGGCGAGATATGCTTGGTCCTATCACCTTTGATATATCCTCCCCTGACTTGTGCAACACAAGCAGCATTATCTTCATAAATTATAGTGGGAGAATTTGTAACCGGTATTAAACAACAAGAATTATGAATATGCGTTATAACGAATCTTAACCAAACACACTCTCTTCCAGCTTCATATAAAGCAATAATCTCAGAGTGGTTAGAAGATGTAGCTACTAGCGATTGCTTAGTAGAACGCCAAGAAATAGCGGTGCCGTTATAACAAAATAAATACCCGGTTTAAGAGCGAGCCTTATGTGGATCTGATCTATATCCAGAATCAGCATATCCAACTAAACCAGAGTTAGTGGAATCTTTGGAATAATATAATCCCAAATCTATGGTTCCTCGGAGATAACGAAAAATATGTTTAATTCCATTCCAATGTCTCCGAGTTGGCTCAGAACTAAATCGTGCCAATAAATTTACCGCAAAAGTGATATTTAGTCTCGTACATTGTGCCAAGTACATCAAAGCCCCAATTGCATTGAGATATGGTACTTTAGGACCAAGTATCTCTTCATTTGATTCTCTAGGACGAAATGGGTCCTTTTTGGGATCTAGAGACCTTACAATCATAGGGGTGCTCAATGGGTAAGCTTTGTCCACGTTGAAGCGTTTAAGCAATCTTTCAACGTATGCTGATTGATGGACGATTATTCCATTTGCTTTATGCTCAAGCTCTAGACCAAGACAAAGTTTGGTTTTACCCAAATCTTTAACTTCAAACTCCCTTTTCAAATATTCAGCAGTTTCAGCTAACTCTTCTGGAGTTCCAATTAAATTTATATCGTCGACATAAACTGCTACAATAATAAATCCGGTTTCTGATTTCTTAATAAACACGCATGGGCAGATATGATCATTCTTGTACCTTTCCTTAATTAAGTACTCACTTAGGCGTTGATACCACATGCGACCGGATTGCTTTAACCCGTACAAAGATCTTTGCAATTTTATTGAGAATAAATTGCGGGGAGTGCATGCTTCAGGCATTTTAAATCCCTCCGGAATTTTCATATAAATATCAGAATCTACTGAGCCATATAAATATGCCGTCACAACGTCCATAAGACGCATTTCCAATCTTTCAAAGATTGCTAGGCTAATGAGAAAACGAAATGTAATCATATCCATCATAGGTGAATATGTCTCATTATAATCAATCTCAGTTCTCTGAGAGAATCCTTGGGCAACGAGTCGGGCTTTATACCTGACAACCTCGTTTTTCTCATTTCGTTTTCGGATAAATACCCATTTATATCCAACGGACTTTACATTATCGGGGATACGAGTTACAGGTCCAAAAACCTCTCGTTTAGTTAGGGAAGCTAATTCAGCCTTAATTGCTTCCTCCCACTTAGGCCAATCTTGCCTTTGACGACATTCAATAATAGATTGCGGCTCACAATCATCATCCATAATTTTATGGGCAACTGAGAATGCAAAAGCATCATCAATGATGATTTCATTTCGATCCCAAATTTCATTATAATATGTAATGGAATTCTCAGGATTCCCGGGATTGATGTTCCTTTCATGGGTTTGCACCTCTTCAGGGGCAATAAGCTCTTCAGGAGCAAGCACAACGCTAGGCTCTTCTGGAGCGGATTCCTGATTCTTTCCCCTTCGTTTTTGAGGAGCAGTATCTTTTGATCCTATCAGTCTACCACACTTCAAGTGCGGGGGATTTTAATCCATTTTAGCATGTCCTTCGGGAACAGCTATCCTAGCTGGAGCATTTGCAGCTGGAATATGATAATAGTGCAAATAAATATGCAAATGTGATATTGCGCGTAAATAATAGGCAAACATGGGACCATCTACAGGATGCGTCCACTAGTACCATAAAATATCGAAATAGTCCACTTGGTGGTTGTATTGATCCACAAATATCACCCTGAATTCTTTACAAGAATAAAGGGGATTCAAGATTAACCTTTGTTATATAAGGTTTGATAATGAGCTTTCATTGTGAGCAAGCCTCACAATTATAATCCTTGGACAACAATACCTTTATTTCCTTTAAAGGGTGTCCTTTTGTATTTTGAATTATCCTACGCATCATTGAAGCGCCAAGATGACCAAGGCGATCATGCCACAGTTCAAACTGATAAAGGCTTACCAATCTCCAGGATGTGGTGGCGTAGGTTTCAAAAGCCTTAATCATGACACAATACAAACCCATAGAAGAAGCTTCTAGCTTCTCATGGATGGTCTTCAGGCCCATCTTATAAGAGGAAATATCAATGTATTCCTTATCTTGCTCATAAATAGTCTCAATATGGTATCCATTACGGCATACATCTTTGAAACTGATCAGATTTTTCTTTGATTTAATGCTTAGAAACGCATTCTCAATATGGAGGATTGTGCCATTTGACAAAATAATTGTGGCATTCTCAAAACCATTAATAATCGGAACGGGACCTGATATTGTATGGATTTGCGCCTTACGCAATGTCCTACTCGAGAAAAAGTGTCTACTAGGAAATATAGTATGTGTTGTTGCACTATCAAGCAAACAAACATCTCCCTTTTTCTCGGTATTTTCTATTTGCATTTATATTGACAACTTCAGGTGTCAAGTATTATAAAATTTGAAGTTTAAATCATCATCCGCCAATCTAATGCCTCATCAAAGTAATCAGAGGTCCTCAAAGAAATCAGAGACATCCAATGATGCATTTGCTACTTCAGGAGCAAGAGGAGTCCCACCAATGGAAATATTATTGGTCTCAACAATGGTTATGGCAGTATGATTGATTTTAATGGCATGAGATTCACCACACTTGCCCGTATTATTTGAAGATGCCTGATATAGGTCAACGGAGTGCCTTGGCGTACGACAGGTACGTGACCAATGCCTAGTCATGCCACATCGATGACAAATACTTTCATTAATCACCTTCTTTGGCTTCTTTTCTTTGCCATCATTCAGGCCAAAGTATGATTTCATAGGGCAGTTAATTTTCCTGCCATTCCTTCTAGGATTATGTTCTTGCCTGCACTTATAGCCCTTAAAATGGCCAGTATTTTTCTCAAAGTTAGCATGTGCTTCAGGCAATGCTTTTGAGCTAGCAGGTCTAAGATCATAATTTTTTAGCAGCAATTTATTAGTTTGCTCAGCAGTGAGAAGCACAGAAATTAATTCATAATATGTGGCAAACTAACGTTGCCAATATTGCTATTACAATACAATATTCGAAGCATAGAAGGTGGAGAAAGTTTTCTCTAATAATTCTGCATCAGCGAGTTTGATACCGCATTACTCAAGCCGAGAAATAAAGCAGAATTATAGTCAGACACTGATTTAAATTTTGTAGTCTGAGATTTTGCCAATCATATTGTGCTTGAGGAAGGATAACAATCTTGGTATGATCATACCTATCCTTCAACCTCCTCCACAGGATCTTAGGGTCTCAAACGGATAAATATTGAGTCTACAGGCTCTCATGCAAATGACGATGAATAAAAATCAGCGCATTTGCTTTATCCTTTTCATTTGAGGTTCTATCCTCTATAATTGCATTAGCGAGACCTTGCCCTTGGAGGTGCATTTCCATGTCAAAGCACCAAGATAAATAATTCTTTCCACTCACTTCCAGGATGTGGAATTTGGGCTTTTCAATATTTGCCATAATCCTTGCAAAAGTAAATCCTTAAATTAATTAGAAGGATTTCTAAATATCCATCGCCACTTCAGGAGCAAAAGGATATTTTTAGATTTGAAATTTGGCTTCGGGCCAAGAAAAATAAAGATGAAGAATTGATAGAAGAAGATGAAGTATAGGATGATTAATAAAATGAATACCCACATTGCAAAAATTACTTACTCACGATAGATCTTCGTGCTTGCAAAAAATACTTACTCAGTCGGTAGATTTTCGTGCTTGCAGAAATTACTTACTCAGTTGGTAGATCCTCGTGCTTGCAAAAATTACTTACTCAGTCGGTAGATCCTCGTGCTGATAACGTGTTGTAAAATATTGTGTGGTGGTGAATATATAATAGAGAATAGATTGAGAAGAGAAAGCAAGTGAACACCAGAGATAGTAGAGAAAGCCAGAGAAGAGGGTGTGACTGTTTATTCTGATAGTTGTTCACAGTGGTTATTGTACATCAAAAGTAAACTTCTATTTATAGGAGAACAAGAATGTACTTATCATTAATATCAATGTATCGAATGATACATGTACTAGATAAGGGAGATGAACGTTCATTGTATAGGGAGATGTACTTAGAATGTATGATACAAATGTACCATAATAAGTACATTAGATAAGATGAATATAATGAATATTTATTCATGTATTTCATCCATTCATGTATTTCATAACAACACCCGAATTTTTGTCAACATTTTAAACATCCATTTATTTTTGTCTAGCCCACTTGGTTATTTTCGGCTCACCCTTCGACCCAGCTTTCTTTATTTTCTTCGGCCCATTTTCCCCTTCGTTTGCACCAACCAGCGCCCGTGAAGCAAAACGGGCACAAGAGTGAGGGGAGAAAAGGAGGGGAAGCCTTCTAGCATGCATGAGCTGGCGTGGCGAGATAGGGATACGTAACAAAAAAGACGCTGAGGCGAGGAACGCCGGCGGGGGGGAGCAAAAAAGGGGTGACGGAGGAGTTCGTGAGGGAGGGAGCAGGCTTCGCAAAAACCGAAAAAAGGGAAGAGAGTTCGGGGAAGAAAGGGGTCTGGTTCTTCTCCTTTGGGGGATCCTTTCTCGGGAGAAAACCATATGACATGGAAGGAGGAGGGAGGGAAGGGGGAGATCCTCGACGTTCTCGGAGAAGGTTGGCTTGGAAAAAGTTGGGGTTTTCTTTGGGGGGAGCTCTCGACACGCAAAAGAGGGTCTGATCTTCTCTGTTCTTCTGGGCTCTCCACACAAAAAGATGGTCTGACCTTCTCCGTTCATTTCCTCTCTCCGGACGGTCATCTCGATCTTTTCTCCGTCCCATCACCCGAGTTCTCTCTTCCGAAACTTGGCCCTTTCCACTACCGTTCCGAGCTCGTGCCTTGATGATCGAACGAAGATACCATCGCTGTTCGAGGAGTGCTTGTCCTTGAAGCTATCGGCTCGATATTGGTCTCCGTTTCACACAAGACCTCGGAGCCGTGGTTGAGCGGCGTCATGGGCCATCGATCTTGGTCGTGGCTAGTTAGGGAAGACAAGGATACAACGGCTTGCCGTTGGGATCGAGAAGCCCGGATGCGAGTCGGATGCGAGTCCGATACGGTACCTTCCACCTGCATACCACTTGCTTGAATAAATGGGGCATTGAGCTTTTACTCTAGAAATCGAAGCTTAGGATCTTTGTTGCGAGTCTGTTTCATCCTAATGGTGTTAGTTTGTCAATGTATCTTCATTTTCTGTACGATCACATTGCATATATCTCACTTTTAAGTTTGAAAATCCATCGCCGCTAGCGCTCCGGCGACAAAAAAAACACCGGCTTAATTAGTGGCTGATGGTGATCGGTGGAGTCGAGATAAACGGCCGACGGCAAACGGTTCGATACTGGTTTAAGCTTGGGTGATGAGCTCGTCCGCGATGGAAATGGTTTCGATAAAAAAAGGATGTATGGGTCGCCGCGAGGAAGAAAGAACATGTTCGGGAAAGAGACGATGCTGGGGAAGGGATGAAGAAATAGAAAAAGACAAAAAAAAAGTGATAAGAACGAAAAGAAAAAAAAAAGCAGTAAAAAAGCCAAAATAGAAAGATAGAAAATTGAAAAGGATTTCGGGCTTTTAATTGTGGGCTGGTCGTCAGTAAAAAAGGTGGGTCTCTCTCAGGCTTGCCTGTTTTGTGGTTTGGGATGGATTGAGCTGAGAATGAGAAAATGAGGGTGGGCTAGAGGTTAAGGCACTTTTTTTTTTCTTCGGAAATATTGGTAGGCCTTTTAAATTAATTATGAGCGGGCTTTTAGGGATAATGTTTTTAGTCCAACCCGATCCAATAGGGTTCGGGTCGGTTTAGTTGAGTTGGGTCTCTTAATGCGGCCCAAATCCTTTTTTATTAACAATAAATAAATAAATAATTTAAAAACTAAAAAGAAATCAATTTAAAATTTAAAATTAATTAAAAATTTTGAAAATAAAAAAATTTGTTAAAAATTCAGAAAATGATAAAAAAAAATTTAAAAGCTTTAGGAAATAATAAAGATTTCAGAAAATCCGAAAATCATTAAAAAAATAAAAAATCGAAAAATCATCAAAAAAATTCAAAAAAATTTCAAAAAAATTGATAAGAAAATTTTAGAAATATTGAAAAACCCTTTAAAAATGTTAAAGCCCAAAATTTGGACAACCGTTTAGGGCTTTACAATAGGGTTCTTTGTTTAGGATTGTCCTTTTCATTTTAGGGACAATTTGAGGATGTTTGTGTATTTCCTTTGTGATTATACTTGATTGTGCTTCTCAATATCTTAGATGTTATTTTCTTCGTTTTAGAATGGTTAGGACAAAATCTAGAGTTCTTCGATAGGTTGCTATGACGATAGGTTGCTATGGCGTTAGTCAACACATTATTAGGTTAGATATCCAAAGGGCATTAGCTTTAGGATTGACCTAATCAAGTTCTCAAATAAAAAATCTCTAATTACATAAATAGTAAGATATCCTGTTGTATCTTACTAGATTTCTAGGTAATTCCAAAAAGGTTAGTAACAACTCTGTAGTAAAAAATTGCATAGGCTTAAAGTGATTACAAATTTGAACATTCGACATTGCGCGAGGTATGGGCTTGGGAGAGCCCATTTCTAGAAATTATATATATCGTTTGTTGGCACCAAGATGAATTCGCAACCCTAATCAAAGTTATCTTATTTCATCGAGGGCGCTTTTGAAAAATAAATGGAAACTGGCCACATTTTAATTGGAATCATATATGTCATGGGCACTACTTTCAAATGGGATCATATCGAACCTTCGACGAGTACAATCTACCTGGCAGAGAAGAAATGCCCTTGAAAATCTCACTTATTTTTCTTTTTTAGGGCGTGTTTATTTCATGAAAAATAAATGATTTAAAAAATATTTTCCTTAAAATAATCACTTATATCGATTGAAATAATTAATTAATTAAAAGTGTTTTCATTATCAGCAATAATTTAAAGGGTTAAAACCCTATAAAACCCTAAATTGGTACACTTGTGACAAATTTATCCAAAATTATTTTTTTTTACTACAAAAAATCCCAAACTGGTATACTTTTGACAAATATACCCAAAACCGGTACACTTGTGACAAATTTACCCTTTGTTAGTTTTTATTAAATTTTATTGTCAAATTATTAAGTTAGATGACACGTGCCAGTTGATTGATATACCAATTTGAGATTTTACGCCCCGTTTGTCACAGTTTACAATTTTTGTGATTTTTTTTATATTAATCCAATTTAGCGGAGGGTATATCTGTCAGAAATTTACCAGTTTTGAGTTTTTTGTTGTTGAATAAATTAGTTTGGGGTAAATTTGTCAAAAATGTACCAGTTTAGGGTTTTTTTATGATTAGTTGGGGTAAATTTGTCATAGATATACCAATTTGGAGTTTTTCATGGTCAAAAAAATAGTTTGGGGTAAATTTATCACAAGTGCACTAGTTTGCGGTTTTTCAGGATATTAACCCTAATTTAAATCTAACCATTTTTGTGGATAATGAAAATATTTTATTTTGCTTTTGTAGGCAATATAAAAATTTAATTAAAAATGTTGCTCTTACACATGTGTCATAGGAATTTATCTATGGAAAACTCTGAGACACTTTCCAGATTAGGGAAAACCAATTTAGCCCAAGTAAAAAGCCTCAAATGAAATTAAAATGCTCGTTTACACAATGTGGCAACCAAGCAAGGTTCACCAAATAAAGAACATGTATATGATAATACTCTCATTTCCCATATATTAGAGTACTTATTACAAATAACATGCAATAACAGTGATATACAAACACAGTCATATCAGCTTCAAAAATCAAACTGAAATTCGGAAAATGACACCATCCAATGGGTGAACAAATCTCCCAAAATAGGTCAGAACTTTATGGAAGCAAGTCAGATAAAGCCAAAACAACCATTTCGCGACCTAATCTCGGGTGAACCACCTAAGGTTTGGCTAATGGATTACTAAGCCTAAACTTAGCTTGGGCTCTCCCAAACCCATACCAATTCGCGACTTAGGTTCAAGTTCTTAACATGCGATTGATTTTTAATTAGGAGTCGCCACTAATATATTTTTTGTGGGTCGATTAGAAATCCAAGTAAAGTAAGGAGAGATTTACTTTACTTCTACGAACTAGAGATTGTGAGTTCGGGGACTTGGTTACGCTAGATTTCTCTAACGCCCTTTCAGTACCTTTCTTTTTATTTTAAAAAAAAAAATTGTAGGCAGCTTGAATTAATTTTAATTTACTTGCCTAACATGTGAGGTGATCATGTGGGTGCGCAAACCACCAATTTAACACCCAAGAAAGCAATAAATGAATTACGAGACTTACCTCGTAGCAATGCGATGTTAGCTCAGAATTCACATTAAAAGCCCTAGATATCATTTCTAATTAACACGCAATCACTCAATTTTTTTAAAGATTTTCTCTTGTTTAATTAAATTTAAGATATATGTCATGCAATTTAACTAAATGGCTTAATTTTAATGACGGGCAATTTTTAATTAAATGGACCTAACAATTACTAAATGACATGCATTTCATGAACCTAATTCTATATGACATGAGCATGATATTTTTTGTATTTTTTAAATAAAAAATCGTAATTAAAAATTGCTAATAATAAAAATCTAACTAAAGTGAGATATTATCTATTTTAAGTTAGGAAATAGACTAATTTGAATTCTATCTTAACTTAGAAATTTATCTCAACATGTAATTTAATTCCAAGATACCATCTAACCTATAGATCATCTAAACATACATTCTAATATAATTAGAAAGGTATCTAACTATTCTATCATGCAAATATATATAGGAAATTAATTGTAATCTACATGATATGCAAATGCAATCTTTTTTGTATTTTTGGGCTAAGTAAAGCAATTAAAAGATAAGCACCAAATCATTCATAGTCATCAAAGATATCACACATCGTCCGAATTAGGAAACAATATCTAAATCAAACTTGATTATTTTGCTAATAAAATCGATAAATTGATCTTAAGCCTTAAAGATCAAGATATCAATTTCATTCCCGCGTGATTATTTATTCTATCTAAAGCCTTATAGATGCAATAACAAATCGGTGTGCAGTTGCGAATTAATCAGTAAACCCTAATTGGGAAATACGTCTATCAACTATAAATGTGCACATTAGATACAAAAAGACATGTATTAGGCAGTGAATATATATTAGGCACATGTCTCTTACCTAAATAATCTTTCCAAATTTGGGCCAAACGTGATTGAACCGGGATCGCAACTGACTCGCACTCGAAACTCCGGTGAGGAACAGAAGGGTTGCAAGGGCGTTGCAAGTCACAGGTCATTTGGTGGAAGCCGGCGACCAAAGTACGGTGACTCGGCGATTAGCAGCGACGAACGGGCTGCTGCTACAGTGTTCGAGGGGCTGGTTATAGCTAGTTTGTAGGTGGAAACGATGGCGGCGGTGGTGGCGGCCGGCGTGGAGGTGCACGTGGGATCTGCAAGTTGCGGGCTTCAAAGGCACGGCGACCCGCTCAAGCTCGGGTAGAGGTGCAAAGCAGTGGCGGAGCTCGTGGTGGAGGAGGGCTCAGGCGGCTGTAGGTTGCGTAGGTGCAAGAGCGTCGGCTTCTAGCGTTGAGTTGCCGCGACGGTAGTGCTCGAAGACGGCGAGCGGGGGCTCGGCTACTGTAGGTCGCAGGCGGAGTAGTGGCAGTGGTGGCAGGCGTCGGCGAATGGTAAGCAAAGCCCGATAGAGAGCGTTGCAGGCGTCGGTGAGGGGGCAGCAGGTGCACAGTGAGGCGAACGAGGTTGCGAGCAACAAGCGGGTCACGGGCTAGCACAGGTTGCAAGCGAGGTGGGGCTCGGCAGTGGTCGACGGAGTGCTGCGAGCAAAGCGGACGAGGTCGCGAACAGCAAGCGGGTTGTGGGCCGGCGTGAGCTACAGGCGAGGCAGGGCGCGGCGATGGCTGGCGGAGCTGCGAAGAAGACGACCTGCTGTTCTTCCTCTTTTTTTTTTTTTTTTACTTTTTCTCTCTCTCCCGTCACTTCTCTTTGTGTGTTGCTCCCACTGTCCCTATACTTTCTGCCACCACCTTGAACTGACCTTGATTTTGTTAGATGTATGCCCTAAAGCTACTATGTAATAGTTACATGTTAGGGATTTCAGTTGTACTATCATTATTATTATTTAATTAATGGCAATGACGTATTCATTCATTTGTTCAATTATTTTATATTTATGAACGATTCCATAATATCAATTGCAACTAGACCTATTCTTGAGACATCAAGAATATATGTGACGAGTTCATAGTTAGGCTAAATCTTTAAACCGTTCTTAGTCAATGGATTATTGAGTGGATATTTATAATTCTGTTGAGACCGGTGTGTTCTTAACTTCACCATTAAGTATTGGATACTTAAGAGAATGATGAGTCACATGTCATTGGGTATTATGATGCTTAAGTTAAAACACAGGTGTTTGTATTAGACAAGTTCACTTAACATGACGCATATGGAATGATTAGCAACATGGAAGCTTTTAGTGTGGTCAATGTCTAATTATTCATGATTTGGTCTTGTGTAAATAATCCTTAGACCTGAGACACAGTGTTAACTTGTGTGTCGAACAACTATGGTTCACAAGTGCACGTAATGCCGAGTCGTTGATCCGTCTTTATACCTGATGGTCATAGTTTGTTCATATATGAAGTTGCACGTGTGCGCAATGTGGAATCTGTCTCCTTGTTACATGCAAGGTATAATAATGATGTCCTATGCGATCTAATTATGACACTGCATTGAAATCCTCGGCCGGGGTTGTAACTGAGAATAATTTGTTTATGTCTCGAATAAAATGTATGTTAACTAGATTTGTGCATATGATCGAATTGGTGACTTGACAAATATTCCATGGTCTTTGTTTGATCGGGACATAGTAAAACAGAGGGATTGAATTACACTGTAGCCAAAACTGACAGGTTCATTATGTTCTTAAAGCATTCACACTATCTGGGTAGCCATGACATATTACTAGATGTCAATCATGGCTTGTAGGTTCCAAAGATTAATCGGGACAATTAATTCTTTTGGGAGTACTAATGTGTTAGTACAAGTCTTACTACCAGTTTAGTGATGAACCTAGGGATGTCACACACTATAAACAATTAGGATAACATGGAATAAGAGAGAAAAAATGTTGCAAATGTGTTTGCAATTACTGTAATCGAATTGAGTCTATTTGAAATTAAATTAAATAAGATTTAATTTAATTTGTATTATAGTCACGAGCCTACTTGCATATGATGCACACATATGCCCAAAGTGAATACATGTTAATGTACCCAAATGCACACATAAAGATTATGTCCTTTGTATAAATATATATATATAACATGCACACATAAAGATTATGTCCTTTGTGTGTGTGTGTGTGTGTGTAAATGGATTGATTAATTATTTTATTTAATTAATTAATCAATGTGCGTTTTTTTTTTCTTTTTTTGTCGGTCATACTCTATTCCTATTCTAACGTTCATTCTCAGACTTCAGACTTTTACCCTGCGTCCTTGCAGGGCGTGAGAGTCGAAATCCACTCCTGAAACTACAGCATCCCCACCCCAACCCCTCTGAGAAAGTGGGGATTTGAACCCCCACCTCCCCCTTCTAAGTTGGAAGGGTGGCCACGAGCAAACCTCAGTGGTTAATGTGTGTTTCTTTATATATATAAAGGGGGTACATCGTGCATGAATGGTTAGCAATTGTTGACCATCCATGCATGAAGCAATGGTTAGCAATTGCTGACCTTGGTCATGCACAATGATCGTGCATGAGCAAGCGGACGATCCGCAACGGTTGCAATTGTCCCTCGATCAGCAACCGTTGCTGATTCAAGAATAATTATTTAAAAATGCTGAATTGTGGACATACGAGAGGGTTGCTGAAAATAGAGAGAAAGTGTACGTATTCTTGTGGTTTTTGCATGTTCTTGTATCTTTGGTAACACGAGAAAGAAGATGGATTCTCTCTCGTTCGGGCCGTGACTAAAACATCAAGGATATGGCGGATTATCTCCACAAGATTGCTAACACAATCATAGTGGTGATTATCCGAAAATTCTCTCTTATGTACGATGTCCATTGTTGGTGTGTCTGAACTAGAGGTCTGACATTTGTGGGGCTCGAACTGTAGAACATCCAACCCAATTCATTCAAAGCGCGCTTTGAGAGGTAATTTATTTAACTCCCTTTTTATATTCAGATTTTTTATTAAAACGCACGAACAACGCCTTCGGAAAATCATGTATAAAATATATCATCTTTTTTTCCGTTGTATTTTTTAAAATTTTACTTATACATAATTCGTGAAATCCCCAACAGACTTTCCCTTTAAAAGAAAAGGGTTTTTTTTGTTTCCTTTTTTGTGTTGTTTACCCAAAAGAACGAAGGAAGGCCCCCTCATCTCTCCGTACATGGCTCCTTTATAGGCCAAGAATTTGATCTTTGTGGAATATTTTATTTCCTTTTCTAATACGCATGTCAATTTTGCTTGTGCATAGCCCCCTTGAATATATCGTCAAAATATATGCACTCACGCGCAATATTCCTTTTTATCCCTTTTTTAATATTCCATCAGAAACCTTCCTTTTTGCCTAAAAAAAAATCCCTCGGTGTATATTGCCTGAATATATGAAAAATATTCTATCATATCATTGAATATTGGAAAAATTAACGCTCATCTATCGCCAGTCGATCCAATGCAAATGCAAATAAAAAAAAATGCTCCTAAAACTAGATGTTATGCAATTAAATTCTAGTATTTTTGTTTAGGGGTTAAAAATTAATCCCTAATTTTTAATGCGATAAATAACTAAACGGGTTGTCAAAATTTAGGTGTCAACAAATCACTAACAAGCACCTATTAATAACCAGCCATGTGACCAGAGATAAGCTCATATAAAGAAGTGACTTAGAGCTAAGAGTCCAAAAAATGATGTGCAAGTGCTGATATATCTTATTTGAGCTGGCAGTTCCGATCACTTCAATTAGTACTATGAGATAGATTAGGGGTGAGCATCGGTCCAGGGTCCCTAGACCGACCCAACCCTATCAGTCCTAGTCCGGTTCTCAGGGAGACTAGGTCGGTTCTTGGTCTTAAGATTCCTGGACCAGCACTATGTGGGTTGGTCTTTGGTCTTTGGAGTTTAGGGTCGGTCCAACTCGGACCAACCCTGACTCTATATATATATTATTCATAATTTTTTTTATATATAGAAAACCTTAAAATAAACGGTGTCAACAACATTAAATAACTATTTAGTGAGTAGTTTAAGTAATTTTATATTGTTCTTTAATAACTTAAATTTTTAATGTCTTTTACAGCGTCAACAGTCATAATTTACGAATGAGGAAAATGTTTTTATGATGAGTCCTCACGGCATCCAAAAAGGCATAAATAGCTCCTTACCGCATTCTCCTCTAGTACTCATTCTCTTATGTCTTATTTGTCTACTTAGTCTTCAATTTGCCAAAATTGAGAGAAACAACTTCTCCGCTTGCCATTTAACACTCACCGCACTTGCTTTGGGTCACTCGTGCCGCTCGCCACTTGATACTCACTCTGTTCGACACTCACCCCAGTCGACCCTCATTGCTTACCTTTCTTATCTGACCTCGCTCGTCATCAAACCCATTGGATCGGTCCGATCCTTGGTTGCCATTTCAAGGAGTACAAAAAATGAAATAAAGATTATTGGTTGGTCCCGAGTTGACCCTGGAACCGGACCGAACCCATTGGGTCGATCCGGTCATCAATCGCTTTTTCAAGGAGTATTAAAAATGAAATAAAAAATTATCGGTTGGTCCCGGGTTGACCCTGGAACTGGACCAAACCCATTGGGTCAGTCCGGTTCTCGGTCCCAAGCTTAATAGGGTCGGTCCTCGATCCCAAAAATTGAGGATCAGCACTGTGCGGATTGGTCCTAGGGTTAGGGCGTGGACTGGCTCAACCCGTACCATGCTCACCCCTAAGATAGATGACTTTGCAAGTAAAATAAAACTGCTAAATTGCGTAGCTTGGTGCCCTAATATTCTAGGAATTGAAATGTGCAATGAGGAGCAACTTTAACGAGGCGAAAATAATGTGGAATCTATTGATTAAGTCAAATATGTCCTGTAGTTGCTATTGTTGTGGTTGCTCACCATCCCTATATTGAAGCAAGAAGAAATCACTTGAAAAAAAATACATATATTAAGGGGGAAAACAATTGACTACTTAATCTGTGCTCTGAGCAGAGTTCATAGAGCAAAATTACATGAATAAATTACGTAAAGATTCACTGTATGATCCGTCATTTTCTGTAGAAATGTGATCTCAATGAACTCCCATTAATTGCAGAGTATCTATAATGGTCTTGTTTAGTGAATGAGGAAGTGTCTTAGAAAGTGTAGATGAAGTGATACTTTCGAACGATTGACAAATATGACGTTGGCGTCATTGAAACGTGTTCCGCGTCTATGGTACGAATGTCAAAAAGTATCATTGTCATGTTATTCAATCGTCCAAGGTTCCAAAGTATCACTTATTAAATTGTCCAAAATATAGAAATTGTAACTTTAGTTAATACTAGATGCAGAAACTTCGTAATACATTTACTCAATATGAGCTTTCAGCTTGAATTGGATTAGTAAATTTAGTTTAAAGATAGAAAATCTTCATATCCACGTTCTCCTTGCTGGGGATTTTTATTCTGATGGAAAAGAACTCCTTTATATTATTTTTTTTACGAGTGCCAATTTGTGTTAGATTTATTTTAGACTTCTACGACTTTTTTGGAGTTAAAACGTCGACTTTCATTTTCACACTATTGACAAAAAGTGTTAAATCACAATTTTGTCCCCTAAAATAGATCCAATTTATGAACGACCAAAGAGGTTCCGTGCATTGCTGCAGTATATTTCGTTAAAGTATTCTTGTTGTTAGAAAATCTGCATACTTACATTTAACATTTTTTCTTTTAGGAATTAAGCAATTTAAAATGGTGCATGCTGTAATGGTATGACAAATTTTTTCACAAGACGATTTTTCCTTAGAGATTGAAAATGTTAAAAGGTTTAATGGACTCCTGTCGATCACTATATCTGCATGTTAATTTATCAAAATTGAGGTGTTGGACTACTTGATCATGTGAATCAATTATTTTCTCCCTACCAAGACAAATTCATTGTCGTTTTCATATTTCAACAAAAGAGCGAGTAGGGTAAGATTTTGAACTTCATAAAAGGGAAAAAGCAATACCCTACCTAATAATCTTTGATTAGACTATAATCAAAGACTAATGCTCAAAATGAAATTTTATTTTAAATAGAGCATTTGAAAATGACCGGGATGAAATATCAATCAATGCAAAGAAGAATTTATTACACAAAGAACGTTCAAAGTTAATGTTGTAATTACATCAAAAATAAGAATATGCCCATTCTAATCATGGTTCATAAGTCATTTATTAGTTTTCAATGTCTAAAAAATAAAACTTAGTATTGGCTGTTAATAATTACATCAAAGCGAAACAAATTCTTAGTTTTTTGAATTTTTTTTTTTTTGTAGATTTCTTTGACATTTAATATAGAATTTGTAAAATATAATTAGGGATGAAAAAAAAGAAAAAAATGGAAAAATTTAATTGGGATAATGTGCGTAAAGATTGGCATCTGGCAGCTCCCAACTCTATGAGCTGTTTTGTCACGCCTCGGACCTCCCCAAGCCGTTCGAACGCAACATCCACGGAATTAATTTGCGACCTCCCAAGAGATATCATCATCTTGTTACTTTTATCTTTCGATTAAGCACATGTGGAAGCGTTAAACTATATCACCCAACACTAAACAATAAATAGATAGTAAGGAAAACACATATACAAACACACTACTTATATTATGCATTATTAGAATTGGAAGTTCTATTTACAAGCCTACTTAATTGGGGTTGTTTTCAATTACATCCAAAAGGGGATAGGAGTTAGTCCTAGCTCCACTATGAGGGCGACTTCCAAAAGTGGTTTCCATCAGAAAGCTAGCTCTATATGACTCGAGCTCGAGGTCATAGTCGGGATTGAAGTCGAGGTCGTCCACAGTACTATCAAGAGGATTCGTCACCGCGGGTCTCAGTGAGGATCCATAGGGGCCACTAGATGGTCCATCAAATCCACGAACGAGCCCAAAGATCTCCTTGTTGATCCAAACAAACCACACCTTGTACCGATGTGGAACTAGGTATCCTAAGCCCTCATCCACTCACATTGTAGCGGTGTGCTTCTGGCACGTGATTTCAGTTCTCATTTCCTCTATATCCAAAAAAACCACTTCCATCTGTACAAGCAAACCAAAACGAAAAGGAATGAGACTTATACTTACAGGCTTAAAAAAGGAAAAACAACAACAAATGAGTGAACACTCAATAAGTAAATTGTTTAAATCTCGTATAAACAGATGCCTCGTATCAGAATCGTACAAATACTTGACGCTAATAAATCGATGGTAGATCAATAGCAAAGCCCTTACTTTGCCTTAACTATATACATGAAAGAGAGTTCTCAAGTACTAAAAATGCTGACACGATCAAGGACCCACAACATGTTTCATAAATATATAAATTATATACGGACCAAATAATAGCTTCTTAAATATAAATGTGACTCTCAAGTCCCAAATAATGACACATAAAATATGTATGTGCCAAATAATAGCTTCTAAAATATGTACATGACTCTTAAGTTCCCAAATAATGACACATAAAACATGTACGTGCCAATTGTTGAAAAAAACATCTTCAAGTGATTTTGATGATGCCCAAACTATCCTTAGTATATCACTTACTATAGTGAATGTAGATGTTTGGACTAAAGGACTACACAACATTCATGGTGTGATCCATTAGAAAAAAGTTTGCAAATGTCTTCTTATAACAAACAGCACCACTCAGCCAAAAAGATCAGCAATTGATAATGTTTATATCAAAACTGTAAAGATTAGGTTGATGCTAAAGTAACAACCAAATAAATCAAATGATATTTGTTGGGTCAACTAAAGAGCTATTAAAGGATCTGGATTCGCATAGCAGCGGAATCAGAATAAAGCATGTAACATAATAGCTAGGTTGTCTAACTAATTAGTCATAAACTGCAGTGAGAAGACAATGGCAGTTGTTATTTTTGGTTAGCCTACATAAGTCCAAGAATAGAGGCTGTATGGGCAATATCTTCCTAGACAGCAGCTTAATAGAACACAAAAGAGAGTGCGACATGAAAATAAAAATAAAAAATCAAGTAGCTTATGTACGGTTGTTCTTAGCAAAAAGCTCTCTATCTTACTATTTTGATATTTATGTTGTTTAGCAATTGTGCTATGGATTAAGTGTACAAGTGAAAGAACAGTAATTGAGTCCAAATAGTGGGATCTATCATATAAAGGATCAGTACTAGTCATTTGTAACTTACAAGCAAATTCTTGGTAGAATCCAACTCATCTTGAGGCTATTAGTCTAAAAAATGGACGTCGACTTAAGGATAAAGCCATACTACTATAATTTTTCTGTGTCCTATTGTTATTCATCTTCTTATATACATTGTCATACAACTAGTGAATATTTACGTAAACATTAGGTAGAGGTGATCTTCACTTAACAATCAGCTAATTTCTGCAAAAGATCATCAAAGTTTGAAAACAACTTATTCACCCCCTATAGGTTGTATTGTTAGCTCCAATAATTAGTATCAGAGCTCTGTTGCTCATTATCTAAAGTGCATTTCTTCTAAGTATACAAATATTTTATTATGGCTAACCTTGGCAACTTTTTTACTAATGATGCTCAAGCTCCCAACAAGCCACCATGCTTCAACGAAAGTAACTATGGCTATTGGAAGCAATGAATGAAGTCATACATTGAAGCTACAAAGTTGGATATGTGAGATGTAGTTGCAAATGATCTAGAAGTACTAACTCCTGCTCAACAAGAAGGTCAAGAAGTAGCAATTGTTAACAATACAGAAGAAGCTCGAAAAAGAGCTGCTCTTAATGCTAAAGCTAAATACCTCATATATTGTGCGTTATTACCTTCTAAGTTTAATAGAATTTCTTCTTGTGATACTACAAAGAAAATCTGGGATGACATCATGTTGACATTTGAAGGAATAGAAAGAGTCAAGTAAACAAAGCTAAAAATCTTGCTTGGGAACTATGAGCTGTTTAACATGAAGTATGATGAAATAGTAACACATATGTTCACATGATTCATTGAAATAGTAAATGGGCTTGCTCTTCAATGAAAAATTTACATAGATAATGAGAAAGTAAACAAGTTACTATGAGCTATTTCCAAAGAATGGAATACCGTGAAGACCTCACTATGGGAAACCATGAGGATTCAACCAATCACAATGGACAAGCTTATAGGAACATTCATGTCTTATAAAGTTGAACTTCAAAATGAAGAAAGCAACTCCAAAGGTAAGAAAGTCATTGTGTTTAAAGCTAACTATGATGATACAAATAGAGAAATATCTTCTAATGACGAAGAAAGTGACAAAGACATGGCATCATTAAGAAATATGTTTAAAAGCTTTATGAAAAAAGGAGGAAACTACAAAGGAAAAAGATCATCTAAACATCCCGAAGAAAAAAGCTTTATAAGAACAAGGAAGAATCCAAAGATAAGGATATCATGTGCTATGAATGCAGGAAACCTGGACACATAAAACCAAAATGTCCATTGATCAAGAAAAAAGAAAGGGAAATTCGAGAAGAAAAAAAAGGCGTTGAAAGTTGACATTTTAAGTGACACCAAATATGAGTCAAATGATGGAGAAAAAACAAATCTTTCTCTCATGGCTAACTCAGAACTAGAAAAAGCCGAGGTAAAGGATTTTCTACTGTCTTATGATGAATTGCAAGATTTTTCAAAGGAAATGTTTGAAGAGCATCAAAAGGTTTCAAAAAGAATTTCTACTCTAAAAAGGGAGGTTCATGTAAAGCTCCTGGCAAGCTCTCATTGACAACCTGAAAAAAGAGCTCGATCTTCAAATAAATCAAGTAAAACTCTTGCAAGTTAAAAATGAGAATGTCAAGGATGAAATTTTAAAATCAACACGAAATTTTCTCTTGGTTCAAAAATTTTACAACACATTCTGTCTATTTAAATTTCTCACTACAACAAGAATGGTCTTAAACATGAAAGAAATGAAAACGAGACAAATCCTTTTCCAAAAACAAAAAATAGATTAAAGCACGGACCTCATGTACGCCTTTACAAGTCCCATATTGTTAAACATTTCACTAAGGCTACTAGCAAAAAAGTTCCTGAATGTTCAAACTATGAAGGATATGGTCATTTCAAAATGGACTATCCAAAACGGCAAAAGAAATTTAGGAAGACTGGCTGGTCTCTTAGTCTTGAATCAAAACCTAACCACAAGGGACCCAAGCTTGTGTGGGTACCAAAGAAAGGACACCGGGACCCCTGGAGTGCCAAAAGTTGGCACAAATGGACACTTAAGTGCCAAAATCAGAACAAAATGGATCACTTAAGTGACAATCCGGCCAAAATGCTGATGTGGCAATTTTCTGACGAAGCAAGTGCAAAACGGCGTCGTTTTGGTACTAAAGTGGTAAAAGATTAATATAAAAATTAATTAAATTTAATTTAAAACTAAAATTATTTAAAACATTTAAAAAAAACAAAAAAAAAGGAGGGAGGCAGTTGAGGGTTGAGCTCTTGCCTCCGCTGGCCAACCGTCTGCAAAGGCCCACGAGCCCTCGCCCCAGGGGCCTGCAGGCCCTCGCCACTAGTCGACCGAGGTAGCTGGCCCCTGGCCAGGGCTTGGCGACCCTGACTAACCCTCCCCCCTCTGTCGTCGGCCCTTCTCGGCGGCGGCGGGGAGGCAGCGGTGGCTCAACCCTCAGCCGCCTCCCTCCTTTTTTTTTTTTGTATTTGTATTTGTATTTTTAAATGTTTTAAATAATTTTAGTTTCAAATTTTAATTTAATTAATTTTTATATTAATTTTTTACCACGTCAGCACCAAAACAACGTCGTTTTTGCATTGTCTAGCCACGTCAGTGTGCAAAACGACGCTGTTTTGCACTTACTTCGCCGGAAATTACGCACGTCAGCATTTTGGCTAGATTGGCACTTAAGTGATCCATTTTGCTCCAATTTTGGCTCTTAAGTATCACTTTCGTAACTTTTGGCACTTAAGTGTCTCTTTGTGCCAACTTTTGGCACTTGAAGCGATCTTTTGTCCAAAGAAAAGATGAGATTCACTTTGATTTCAGGTTATCTTAAAGAAAAACAAGTGGTGCCTAGACAACGAGTGTTCCAGACATATGATTGGAGACAACAAGTTTGTAGTGCTTACAACCATAGATGGAGGCACAGTCACATTTATAGGAAAAGATAAAAGAAGAATCATCAGAAAAGGAAACATCAAGATGGGAAACCTAGTTATTGAAGATGTCTCACTTGTACAAGGGTTAAAGCATAATCTCCTAAGCATAAGTCAACTCTGTAACAAAGGATACAAGATAAAATTTGAAAAAGGTAAATGTATTGGCATTAACAAGGACAAATCACAAACCTTCACTAGGAACAAGGATAGCAACATCTGCTTACTTGATATCAACTTTGAGGAATCATATTGTTTGATGTCTATCAAGAAAAAACGTTATCTATGGCACAAGAAATTAGATCATATCAATGCAAAGTAGATCCATAAGATATCATTTTAAAGATTTAATTCGTGGTTTACCAAAAATCAATTACAGTAAGTGTGACTCATATAATGCGTGCGCACTGGGAAAACTAGTAAGAAGCTCTTTTAAATCTACAAAAGCAATTGCCGCTAACAGATCTCTGTGGCTATTGCATATGGACATGTTTGGATCAACATGAACAATTAGTCCAAGAGTAAGAAAATATTGTCTAGTCATAGTTGATGACTACTCAAGATTCACTTAGTAATGTTCTTATTACATAAGAATGAGATATTTCATTATTTTGAGAAATTTGCTCAACAAGTTCAAAACGAGAAGGGGTATAACATCACCACCATTAGAACTAACCATGGAGGAGAATTTAGCAACCAAAATTTTGCTAAGCATTGTGATGAAAATGGAGTAGAAAACAACTTATCCACTACTTATATTCCTCAACGGAATGGGATGGCAGAAAGAAGAAATCGATCACTCCAAGAAATGGTAGAACAATGTTGATCGAAAGTGGTGTACCTACCTATTTTGTGCTAAAGCTATTGCTGCTACATGTTACACACTCAATAGAATATTACTGAAACCTATGGTAGAAAAGGCTCAATACGAGATATACAAAGGAAGAAAGCCTACTCTGCATTATTTCCATATATATGGATGCAAATGTTTCATTCTCAAGAATACAAACGACAACATCAAGAAGTTTGACGCATGAGCTAATAAAGGTATTTTTCTTGGTTACTCAACTACAAGTAAAGCCTATTAAGTCTTTAACAAAGATTCCAAGGTAGTGGAAGAATCCATAAATGTGAAATTCATAAGTGATTAAAAAGGAGTACAAACTAATGATTACGAAGACATCTTACATATCTGCACCAGTCGCTCATAAACAATAGTAACTGTAACCATTGGCTGATCTCTCAAATCAAGGACAATCTTCCAAAGATTATAGATTTAAGTGTAAGCATCCTAAGGAACAAATAATAGGAAAGGTGGATGAAGGAATCAAGACAAGATCATCTCTCAAAAGTATGTTAAATTCCGTAACTCTCATATCCTAATTTGAACCTAACGAAGTGGAACATACTCTCAAGGATGAAAGCTGGATTGAAGCCAAGTAAAAGGAATTGCATCAATTCAAAGTCAACGATGTATAAGAACTAGTTGCAAGACTTAATGATCAGACGGTAATAGGAACTAGGTAGGTATTTCGAAACAAACTTGACGAAACAGGTAATGTCATACATAACGAGACAAGACTAGTCGCTAAAGGGTATCTACAGGAGGAAGGTATTAATTTTGATAAAATCTATGCTCCTATTGCTAAATTAGATATATATATATATACATATATATATATATATATATACATATATATATATATATACATATTTATTTATTTATTTATTTATTTATACTTGTTTTCGTGATTTCATATTATATCAAATAGATGTCAAAAGTACATTTTTAAATGGTTATATCAAAGAAAATGTGTATATCGAATAGCTACCTAGTTTTGAAGAAGTAGGAGGATCTGGTGATGTCTATCGTATCAAGGGGATGGCTCTATGGACTAAGCAAGTAGCTAGAGCCTGGTATGAAAGATTAAATAGCTTCTTGACAAATCATGAATTTGAAAAATGTAAGATAGAAACTACTATCTTTATAAAAAAAATAAAAAAAAATAAAGATTTGCTCATTATTCAAATATATGTTGATGATATAATTATTAGAGCCACGACGACATGTTGTGCAAGGATTTTGTGAAGATGATGAAAAGTGAATTCGAGATGAACCTAATCGGTGAGCTAAGCTTCTTTCTCGAACTTCAAATCAAGCAATTTCCTAAAGGCACCTTCATCTATCAAGAGAAGTATGCAAAAGAAATAGTGAAGAAATTCGATTTGGAAGGATGTAAGAAAATCGAGATACCTATGTCATGTTCTATCAAGTTAGAAAAATATGAGAAATGTAAGCCTGTCGATTCCAAGCTATACAGAAGTATAATAGGTTCACTTCTATACCTAACAATATCTACACATGATATTTCTTTTAGCACTTGTTTATGTGCTCGATTTCAATTAGATCCAAAAGAATTGCATTTAGTAGCCGTTAAACAAATTATTCGATACATTGGATCCACTCAAAAATTAGGGATTTGGTATCTTAAAAATACAGAATTTATGCTGCTTGGATACTCATATGCCGACTTTGCAGATTGTAAGTTGGATAGAAAAAGTACATTAGGTACTTTCTAACTATTAGGAAATATGTTGATTTCTTAATTCTCAAAGAAACAAAATTTAGTCACTCTCTTAACTACTAAGGCTAAATATATTGTCCTCGAAAGCTGTTGTATTCAACTTATTTGGATGAAGCAATCACTAAGTGATTTTAAAAAAGTACACTAGTGCTATAAATCCAATTAGTAATCCAATCCTAAATTCAAGAGCAAAATACATCGATGTAAGACGTCATTCTGTTAGAGATCATGTTAACAAGGTGATTCTATATACGATTTGTAGAGTCAAAACATCAGTTAGCAGACATTTTTAACGAGCCACTAGATAAGCCAGCCTTCGAATACATTCATGGTGAATTAGGATTATGCAATGCTTTAGAATAACATTATCTAGATAATATTTCAATTATGTCAAAAACATTGAGTACGGCAGAAATAACGAGTACGCACTTACTGTTTTATCTCAAAAAAGTTAGCGTTACAATACTACTTGTATTACCGTTCTAACTACCTATATACCCTATCTAGAGTTGTTACAATTGTTGTAACAACATTTTTAAGAACAAATTTACTACCCGTTTAAGAAAAATATTGAATACTAAATAATTATAGATAAGAAAGTTACCATTGAAGAACATTGGCTAACTCTCCCAGTTTACGTGAAATATGTTGTTCCTATTTATAGAGAGTCAGTATTCTCATATTCACTCACATTGCTCATACTTACCCTCTCGTATCTCTTCTACATCATTTACTCAAAATTCTTGTTTTGTTTACACACAAATTCTTCTACACCCAAAAACCATGGCACCCAAAGTTTGCCTTCTTCTAATGTTGTAAGGAAATCCTCACGTGTCACTAGTCGAACATCCAAAACCTCTAAAGAGAAGGTCACTTGACATGAAGAGTCTCTAAAGGCCACTCAAAGTCAAAGTGTGGCTCAAACTGGTGGGTCAACTACCGTTAGTGCCCCCATTGCCTGTAACAATAGAAAAATAAATGACCATGGGAAAAACTTCAAAATCTTGATTGCCAGCAAAAAAGGACACGGGCATTGTACGACGTATGGCACATATGCTCACAGCCATTCTATCTCCATTAGCTCCTGCCCAAACACTTCTAGGAGATTTATTGAAAGGTTTAGCCACTCTCATGAAAACTCATGGATTGAAGCTAAAGAAACTCCTCAAGTTCGAAGCCACAGGGTCATAAAGCCTACAACTTGAATATACACTAACTACTTAAGAAAAATTGACTGTTGAACCATCACATTCAGCTGCTCAGCCCTCTCAACTCTTTTAACCCTTACCTCAAAAATCATCAACTAAAGAGAAATGCACCTTTGAACTTGCTGCTCCCAAAGACAAAAGCAAACAGATTGTCGAAGAGGTGGAGATCATCCCTAAACCAATCACTTCATAGCCTAAGGGAAGTGAAGCCACAAAAGAAACAAGAGAAGTTTCGGGAGACAATTGTCGAGAAGATGATAACCACTAGGTATATCAAAACTTTGAACCCACCTTTGGTTTTAAAAAAGATGAAAATTTCAAAGTTGATTTCTTTCTTTCACTAGAACATAGATTGCAAACCATCACTTCCACGATCGAGGCATTATTCCTCATTGCTATGTTGATTTTGAATTTTTAGAAAATCATGGGATTTCTTTCTTAGAGCTTTTTGAAGCACTTCGACTTAAATTCTTTTGCTCTACAAAAGAAGAGGTTCACCCTGCCCTTATGGCAATGTTTTACTCAAATCTGCATATTCCAAATCATGGGATTTCTCTCTTAGAATTTTTTTTTTCTTTTTTTTACTTTTGAGGACAAAATTACGTATTGGCTTTGGATGAACTGGTTGAGAACATCTAAACTGAATACAATGTTTTCAAATGCATTCCAGTAGAGCTTGATAAGGCCTATAACTTTATTTCGGAAACTCCCAACTTTGCTCACAGTTCTAGGGAAATTGTGTCACGTCCTGATCCTCCGGACCAGTGCCTATCCCTGCATGGTCGATATAATAATGATGTCTCAGGATGCATCGTCGACCCATTCATTTTAATATACACATGCAGAAGCAGATATAATTAATCTCCAGACAATAAAACAATGTGATAGAAAAGTAGGACCAATTTTTCACAAAATACCTTTTTATAAATACACAGGTTTATACATAAAGGTTTACAAAAGGAATCGGCTCCCTACAAAAGAGAGTTGTCCTACGACTAACTAGTCGGACATGGTCATCGATTCTCAGGCTTCACCTCATGAACTCCAGGGCTCCTGGTCTTTTACCAACACCATCTACGGACCTGAAAATGGTTATACAATAACCAGTGAGACAATGTCTTAGTAAGTTTTACCCCCTAAAACTCGATTATGAAGCCAATACGCCCTAAGGGCTGCCTAAGCACAATCACGAGTCAGATGACTTACCTTGGCCTCAGTCTCCTCCTTGCAAGTCAGCACAACTCATAAACTCATCGAGTTACATCAACACATCGATCATTCACTCAGATCGACTTATCGATCAATCGACCTAGTCAATTACATATCAATCAAACCATTCCCCGATCATTTAATCAATACCATGCGTCCTGCAAGATAATATATCTAGTCATCGAGCCAACATGCCTTCTCCAAAATGACATGCCTAGTCACTGAGCCCACGTGCATTCTCCAAGATGATATACCGAGTCACCAAGCCCACGTGCATTCTCCAAGATGACGTACCTAATCACCAAGCCCACATGCCTTCTCCAAGATGACGTACTTAGTCACCGAGCCCATGTGCATTCTCCAAGGTGATGTACCAACTCAACGAGCCAATAACTCGTAACGTCTTTCTCCGAGATGACATACTTAGTCATCGAGCTGACGTAACATAGTGTCAGATAACACACTTAGTCATCGAGCCGACGTAATACAGCATTCTTTCTCACTTTTTATCATACCCGATAAATTAGCCGTGTGTGGATACACGATTGGCCTTAGCCAAAATATCATAATTTCACTTTCACAATTCCCACCATTTCATATAGTCCACAACAATATTTTTGGCGTTGTAAACCAACGCTCGATTATTTTCCAATCAATTACTGAAATTAAATGAATTTAAGAATAAATTCCAAAAATACAAATCATGCACAATCAGCACAAATTAAGGCTCAATTAAATAAACAAATCACACCGCTACAATCAGCATAATTTTCTAGTCACCGACCATCCCGGTCTAATTTCCGGAAAATAAATAAATAATTAAATAATTATGGAAAATATTAAATAAATGCAATAAATCCAACTTAGGTTCGTTATAGCCTAATTGGAAGTCAAGACGAACCTAGAAAATTTTCGAGGTTTGTTCAATAAATACTAGAACCTATCTCCTCACTAATTTCACTAACCATTTGCCTAACATGCATCGACAAAGGCACTAAATTAATTCACCTAATATAATCTATCCATATAAATACACTTAATTAAATCTAATCAACCGCTAAACATCATTAACCTACTAAGCAAGGATTAATGAGTTAAACTCACTTGTATGGCGAGCCAATTGATTCAAATCGACGGGAACGTGATGGTGGACAATTCTTCTCAAAGTTGGCCAAGCTTTCAAGGCTCGGAACCACCTCAAAACGGGCCACAAAGCTGTTGGAAAACCCACTGTTTTAGCTTCTGTTTTGAGTTGCAAAACAGAGGAAACAAAGTTGGTTTGGCTTCTACTTTTGCTTATTGGACAGAGGAGAACCAAGGCTGAATGGTGAAGAAATGGGTTGACGAAGCTCCAGCAAGCAAGTGGTTGGCAACCGGTGGTTCTCGGGGATCTAGGGGGTCTTGTTAGTGGTTGGAATGGGCAAAAGAAGGGCTGAAATGGGAGAAAATGAAGAAAAAAGTGAAATGGGCAGACCAGCGGGCGGACCAACAATCGGCAGATTATGGCGGCTGTACGAGACGGCCGGTAGCTCCGTTCAAGGCGAGGTCGGGCTCTTTGGAACGGTCTGGATGTGCTGGTCACGGTGATGGGTGGATCGTTGGCTAATTCGTCCGAGAAAACCACTTTCAACTCAGATCTTTGGCGAAAGGTCAGTTGGAGCAAAAACTGGAATAAAGGAAAATAGAGGAGGAAAACGGTCCGGTGGACGTGCGGCTTGGTTGAACGGCAAAGGGGCTTGCTTCTCTTGTTTTCTCAAGCTTCTAAGCACCATCAACAATGGAGAAAGCAAGTGGATTGAGGAAAAAGAAGGTTATTGCAAGAGGGGATGAGGGAGAAGAGGGGCAAGGGGGCCACTTGGCCTTGTTTTTCCACCAATTTGTCCACTTGACTTCATCCACAGCCAAGTCTGGCTTCTATGGCTGCAATTCAGCCACCAAGCTTCACTTTGCAACCTTTGAAGTGGTCCAAAAATGGCTAGGCAATGGGGCATACGAATTTGCAAGCCTTCTTTCTCAATTGGACACCGATCCTTGCTTGATTCAACCCAATTCGGCCTCAATAAATTCCATTGTTGAGTCCTCGATCAAGTCAATATTTTTCCTCACTAATGGATCCCACTTGCTTCCCAATTTCAAGATCAAAAACGGTCTCGGCCTTTTTTTTTAACAAAAGCGGTCCTAGGATGACTTTTTCCCAAAAAGTCTTAGGTTGCAGAAAAAATCTTTTGAGACTGAGTCGACACTCCTAGTATTAATTGTGACATAACAGAACTTTCAATTTCTGAAATCGGACTCAAATTCGCGGTTAATTTCACTCATGCGCGTTTTTAGCGTGACCTAGACTACTAGGTAGCTTTTAGAAATTTTTAGTGCAAATGACCCGTGATCGATTTTCTTTGAGTCACAATGAACCCACTCGACACATTGGTGACTCTCGGTTGTTGTGAAAATCTCGAGGATTCAGTTACGGACACAAGGTACCAAAACGATAGAAGAAATCAAACTAGTGCCGATCGATGAGAATTTGCAATTTAATGGGATCACCCACGTTTAACCACTCATCTCAGTCGTACCGACCTATCTTTGATCTCTAATCGATTTATATATGTGCCATAATGATCTCGGCAGATGAGTACGGTCGAGTAATCGATTCTTGGTCGAATTTTCAAGTCTATTGTATTAAAATTCCTTAATGGCTTCTCCAAATAGTCTAGTTATCTCACGAGTGATTGGCTCTAAGAATAGCACTATAGGCGCATCGATGGAAGGCCCGACTTATTCAATTGAAAACAGGACTGAAAATCCAAGATGTCACAAATTGTACCATTGACCCTCCTCCCTCTCAAAATGAATTTCATTAAAAAAAATCCTCACTTTCTACCTCCATCCAAAAGCATCTTCTATGAATGACCTCTTTCGATAGAAGGTAAGAGTGATATGGCCATCCTAAACAAGTTTGAAGAATTTTCCTTCCCCCATATGATCTTTATCCACGTGCATTGCATGGTTAAGAGAAAGACAGGGAAGCTATCCCATGGTGCTTTAGTCACCTGCATCTTCAAACATCTCAAGATTGACTACTCTGAAACACCACGAATTGTCATGCCAAATGTGGAAATTGGCAGAAAACATTGGACAAGATGATTCTTAGGAACCCATCGGTAGGTAGTTGTGATGGTTCAGGACTTGCTCTTCATCGCCGAGGTCGCAGGTTCGAATCTCCATATGCTAGCATCTTAAGTTGGGGGCCATGGTGGTGGGGTTCTGTGCTAGTCTCCCCCGAGGTATAGGGGCTAGACCCTTTAGTGCTGTCCGGGCACGGGGGGCCCGTGGTGGAGTCCCCGGTTACCAACAAAAAAAAAAGATGATGCTTAGGATGATGCCAGAAGGATAGGTCAATCACCAATGAGAGATCATCCCCATTAGTCACGACGACCATAACAGAATAGTGGCAAAGCTTAAAGAAAGACTTGCTGAGCTCTATGAACCAAAAAGGCACAAATATGCTAAGGCACCGACATCATCCAAGGCCCCTCATCCACCTCAACAAGAAAAATTACCTTCACCTGCTATGGACGCGCCTATATCTTTTGCCAACCTCAATCAACCGCAAGCTGATGTTAAGGAAATCTAGACCACCTTCTTGTCTCTAACTTGACACATGGTGAAAATCAAGCGTACTCTCCTCAGCCTAAATTGCTATAACCGTGTACACCTCGAGCTAGAGACCACTGAACTCGAACAACCCACTTTCTCTCAACAGCACAAACGCCCTCACACTTAAATTTCCTCAAATATTTATATGCTCATGTTTTGCTCTAACTATTTTATCTATCATAGTTCATTGCTTAGGTCCACCCTTTTGTTTTGACCTATCTCTTGCCATCAATGAAGCGGATCTTTTGATTCATATAATTGTTTCTCACTTTTTGCTTGATGACAAAAAGGGAGAGAGTCACTTGATGTGAATATATGCTTATAACATTTGCTCATAACTCAAAACAACATTTGCCACTAATAATGTTTGACAATATTTGAAAATTGTGCATATGCTCATAACGTCTGGTACTGACAATTTGCTAAGTATTTTGCCATAATGTTTTGCATACAAAATACTGTCTTTTGAAATTGAACTACTCATCAAGATAGGGGGAGCGTACAAGTGCATCATCAAGTCAGAGGGAGCAACCAACCGTTATATTATGAATCCCAAAATAGATGATGACACAACTTGGTAGAAGATCTTTTATGCAGTCATGCCTAACTTATTAAAGTTCACCTGAGTTCATATTTTCAAAGCGTTACAGCAAAAAATCCTAAGGAGATCCTATTTTAAATTACCCAAATTACTTCAAATAATTTTTATCATTCTTTTACATCCTTGGGATAGTTTTGTCATCATAAAAAATGTGTAGATTGTTGGAGAAAACGTCTTCAAGTGATTTTGATGATACTCAAACTATCTTCGTATATTACTTACTATATTGTATGCAGATATTTGGATAAATTGACTACACAACATCCATGGTGTGTTCCACTATAAAGAAATTTGCAAATGGCCTATTATGACAAATAGCACCAGTCAACCAAAAAGTTCAGTGATTGATGATGTTTATGTCAAAATTGTAAAGATCATGTTGATGGTGTTATAATAACCAAGTACATCAAGTGATGTTTGTTGGGTCAACTAAAGAGTCTTTGAAAGATCTTGATTCGTACAGTAGCAAATCAAAACAAAGCAAATAGCAGAGTAGCTAGGTTGTCTAACAAGCCAGTTAGAAATTACAGTGAGAAGTTAGCAGCAGTTGCTATTTTTTTGTTAACCAGGAAAGAATTTGTATGGGCAATACTTTCTTAAGTAGCAGCTCAACGAAAAACTCTTCAATGATCGCCTACTTCTCTAAACCATCCTCAACGGATAGGCTGAGGAAGAGTATAAACATGAAGAACCAAAAGAGAGTGCAATATAAAAAACATAAGTAGCTTAAGTACTATTGTTCTTAACAAAAGCTCTCTGTCTTGTTATTTTGATATTCATGATGTTTAGCAATTGTGCTAAGGATTAAGTGTACAAGTGTAAGGGTAGCAACTAAGTCTAGATAGAGGATCTATCGTGTAAACGATTAGTGCTAACCATTTGTAACTTTCGAAACAGATTGTTAGTGGAATCTAGCCCATCTCAAGGCTATTAGTCTGAAGAGTGAACGTAGGCTTAAGGATATAACCGAACTATAATTCTTTGTGTCCCACTATTTTTCATCTTTTCGCATATATTGGTATACAATTAGTGAGTATTTACATAAATATTAGATTGAGGTAAGGTGATATTTACTTAGCAATCAGCTAATTTTCACAAAAGATTATCAAAGTTTGAAAACAACCTATTCACCCCCTCTAAGTTGTATTGTTAGCCCCAACTATAAAAACTTCTAAAATATGTACATGACTCTCAAGTCTCAAATAATAATCTATTACACGTGCCTCTCAAGTCCCAAATAATTTATATAAAATATGCATGTGTCAAACTAATGACTTCTAAAACATGTATGTGACTCTCCAATGCTTAAAATGCAATTCACGCTCAAGAGCCACATAATAATCCACGATTTATGCACACGAGCATCAATAACCCATTACACATCTTCCATTTATTACTTACATAACCGAAATCAGAAGACATGATTCCAAGCGGATACTTGACATGTCCCCCCTTCCAAGTCCATCACAAGGTCGATTTTTCCATAATCCACCAGATATCGTCCCGCCCCATTGGGCATGGCAACATCCTAAAATCCATTGAGGATGGCACTCAAAATCCATTGGGCATCGTCCCAAAATCCATCGATGACAGCTTCCCTCGTGTGATCACACAAGAAAACAAGCAGACAACTAGTTCTTATTTTTAATTTAGCCTGATGCAAGAGTGCCTCAAAGGCATGCCAAGCGAAGTGTGTGTCGTGACTTACCAAAACTGCATTGTTACAATATGCCAAGCACAAAATGAGAACCATGGTTTCACCCGTTACATTCAAGCACCTACTTAAGCCAAACTTGGTTTGGAAGCAACAAGCCTCAATATCGCTGAACCAAGAGAGAGACCTAGCTTGGCGTGCTTCCATGCACGTCTAAGACCAACATGAATCTCTTTTCGGATACTTGAGGTGTGATTTCAAGTATAGACAATAACATATAGACAAACCGCATCCACTAAATAACAACAAATCCTTGTAATCTCAACAATCACATAGCAACATCTTAATCTATTCTCAAACCTCATAACTCAAGCAAAATATGAGCAAACCGTACAAAATTAGTACACGAACCTACTCTACCTAGGATGGCATGACCTTATTCAACAACAAGAACCTAATCTATGTCCGAACAACACAATGCAATGGCCTAACCAACGGTTAGGGAATCTACTTATGGAATCGAAATGAGAACAACGGTGGATGGCGAGAGGCTTATAGTGAGCAGGCGAAAGCAACGGCAACGATGAGCGATGGTGATGGCAGCTCATGACAAGCAAACAGAAAGGAGATTGAGAGAGAGAGGGCATGCGAGGGAGAGAGAGAGGGAGAGAGATAGAGAGAGATGAGTGAACTTGGGGAAGAAGAGAGAGGGAGAGATAGAGAGAGATGAGTGAGCTCGGGGAAGAAGAGAGAGATAGAGTAGTCATTCCAGGCCCTCATAAGAGAAGCTCAATAATTTGATTAGTAATGATGGTTAATGATGATTCTCCTTGGCTTGAACTAATATTGGCCAACTTATCCTCCAAACCTCAAGGTGGTTAATCATTATTTAGTTTAAAGGGTAACTAACTTGGTTGCACTAACTAGACTTATTCTTCTCCTTTCCCTCTTTAAAAGTGGCACCCTCCCCACTTGCAAGGCCACCGACTATTAGTCTCTCCTCAACTTGTCCTCAAAAGGCTCTTTAAGTCTCACCTTTGGGGTAGTTATGGCCTAAATCCTAAAATAGGCACATGACTCAACTATTGCACTTATGGACTATTTTCGAAAACTAAGGATGGGCTTAAACTTTGCAAAACAAATTGACCTTCAAGTCCCCTTCCAATCTTAGGCGTGTGGGCTTCCTTGGCCTCTAATAGTTATTCACTTTTAATTGTTCCAAATTCAAGAGGACAAAAGTAAATAATGAGGACGAGTTAAATGTCGTCTTAATTGGATAGGAATATCTCGAATTTACCCATAATTGACATCGATAATCGGGTTGAGGTTTGTGGCTAAGTTTTGATCGAAAGTGGCTGTAACGCGGCCTACACGAATTGGGCGGCTTCAACAATGCTCGAAAGGGCCAAACCTAACTCGCATTCAACACCTATCTAGGGTTCCATGCATGACCCATGGTTGGTTTGGAACCAACCAATGTTTGAGCCTAGTTGATCCATGAATGACCCTCGATTATTATGTAATCGTGTAAAAATGATTGACTTGCCTTGACTCACAGTCACACAAAATCAGTTTAGAGTCATTCACAAACAGTAGAGTGATCGTGTGGAGTAACCCGCGATCAGTATATATTCGAGCTAAATTGATTCATACCATCCATTGATCAACTCGTGATAGCGTGTGATCATCCACATCAATACTTATAGTCGAGCGGCTTTTTTATGGTCAAACACTTTGGTCTAACGTCATCCCGATCCTGAGTCATGTTGTCCCCAATTAGCTAGTTGCCTCGTGAATAATCCCTAGGATCAACTCACGGTCCATTCTCGTTATTGACGTACCGATCTCTAGTCCATTCCTCGCGCCTGAGATAGGGGTCCAAATTGAGGGTGTCAAATGTTTAGTCCATAGCCACAACCGAAGGGGCATCAAAATACATCTGTAACACTATTATTGTTGAGGAAAATTCCCTTGTTAGTTTTGAAGATTAAACAAACTTTCTTTTAATAGTTTTTTATTCTGAAGATAAGATTTTCCAGGTGAAAACTCTGATGAGCACTATCAGACATTACTCACCAGACTTAGAAAATCAAACTCTAAGTTTTTTATGTAATTCATATCTTTGATATTCAATTATTGAGATACTATTCTAGAAGACAATCCTCACACAATGGCCACAAAATTGGTGGATTCCTTGCTTTTATTATGAGATCTATCCAAGAAGGAAAGAATATCATATCCAATCTCTCAAGATGGAATTTAGCAAATCTTGGATAAATCAATTTACAAAAGGCGAAATACTCTTTCCAAATGAAGCACTCTTCTTATGGAAACTCTATTTGTTGTATGGGTGGCAAAATCAACGAGAGACTTCAATCTCGGTAACCTTGAAGTAATCAAATCTTCTGACTAAGTTCGAGTCTAACAAGTAGATTGGCTAAGCGATGAGCTGGACATAGAGGATTATATAAGAAGGTTGAGATACTAAAAGGGTGAATATAGCTAAAAATTTTAAGTTCATAATTCCTAAGTTTTGAGTGATCTTTAATCATAAACATTCGTCTCCGAGAGCTATACACTATAATCTTTTAGAGGTTGAGAGTGTGTGAGGAATTTGTCGCACGACCTTGAGTATTCATTACTCAAACCTTGTAATCTCCGATAGATTGATCTAGTGGAATCCAGCCAATCAGCTGTTAGAACGGGAGAGTGGACATAGGGTTGCCAAAACCAAACCACTATAATCATTTGTGTGCAATTTTTCTATCCATTACTCTATTTATTTTATATGTATTAAGTGTTATTTGCACACTAGTAAGATCTAACAATTATTCGAGTTATGGTCAAAAGTTGTTCTATTGCAAAATCATTTAAATTTATTTCATTTTGCTTAATCACCAATTCTCCCCCTCTTGGTGATCCATCTAGCCCTAACAATTACAACATACATTATCGAAAAGCATAAAAAAGCCAACATCCAATTTCAGATTAACACATAGTGAGCATGTGAAAAACATTGATGATTTGTCACTTTAGTATTTTCAAGTATAGAGGAGTCTCACAACACTTCAACATTTTTATGATAAGGGATACAAACGGAGCTTAAAGTCCAAATTTATTGACATGGTTACCGATACTTAATTACACTAAAAACCTTAAGTTATTGAGTAGTGGGTCTAACTAGATGTATCTACTCTACCTTCTACCTTAGACATTTTTTTTTAGCCTCAAATTTTCAACTTGGCAATTTTTTTTTTTTAACTCACGCCATAAAACGAGCACCCGTCAGGAATTAGATTATGCAGTTCCATTAAACATGTCACTACACAGGAGGAAGATAGGGTTAAGGGAACAAAATTTCTTCCCCAGTAGAACGACCTTATTGTGGAAATTCCACCCAAAAGGTAATGGGCCACTAGTATAATACCTCTATTCGTTGCTCTATATTATATATGAAAAAGAGCAATTCTAAAGGGTTGAAGAATCATTTGGTCAATTAATCTCATATAATTTCTATGCTTAGTTATGCCAATACTTGAAACGAAAATTAGGACTTCTATTTCTTATTCTTGATATAGTCGTTGAGAAAAAAAAAATTTAAAAAGGGATTTTCTTTATTCCAAGATATTTTATATTTGCCTTAAAATCATCGGCTTATACATACGAAACAATGCGGGTAGTAACTTGATTATTGCAATCTCAAGTCCTACAGACAATCCCAGACGATTCAAATGCTATTTGCGCTAGTGCAAAATTTTTCTTCAAAATTATTGATTAACGAAAAGAATTCGAAAGAAAATAAAGCAAACGTATTACATTAGAAAACATAACATTCCATGTTGAGAGTTCATCTTCCTCTACTGGCTTTTTACGTCGCAGGAAGCTAATCTGAATGGTGACAACACATGCCGTCGATCCATTTGAACGCATCGACAGTAACAATTGCATTGGAACGAAAAGCCAGAAAAGATGAAGAAAGAGAATTGGTACAAGTTAAAGTCAGAGATTCGACATGTTGTTGTCTTTTCCCTAATTCCTTGCCCTTTAGTTCACACTTTCCAAATTCTTACTGACATGAAATTTAATTACCATTTGAAATTAAAAGCTGATCGTACGACTGGACAAAAACTCCTTCGATTAGATATATTACGGGTTAAATTAGAGGACAAATGGACAAAGTAAATCGAATGATCTTTGAATGAGAAATCTCATTTGTTCAACGGAATCCCACCTTTGTTTACTCATAGGGACAAAACCAAAAGACCCCATGTTTCAAAGATAATCCCAGCGTGTTACATAAGCAAATATTGTTCGTGTAAAGCAACGAACAGTCAACGGTGAGCAAAATCACAGCCTAAAATGCAGCATTAATGTAGATTTTGCTAGGAAAAAAATGTGATCAATAAAATTTCATAAAGGTGCAGCAAATATACAAGGTTGCAAATTTAATGCATGGATGAGGAAATATTATAGTCTGACCACACTTTTGCATGCTGTACTAACATAATACAGAACAAAACATCTAATAATATAAAGGGAAAAGGAAAGATAAAGGGTGTCAAATTCCATGACAAGATCAACTAGACAATGTCCTCCCCAACTCCGCTTCCTTCGTCTCCAACTGGTCGAGTTGCAGGGTTGTTATTCGTGGATGATTGTTCTCGGTCCACAAAATTAATTGTCAAAAGATATTGGATACTCACTTGTGATCGAATGAATAACTTTTTGAGTTTCAAAGAAGTTGCTCTGCACATGGACTTGAAGACTCGTTTCAGCTCCATAAAAAACTGTTGGTAATCGGGATGTGTAGCTACCATAGCAAGGAACATACCATAGACCACCCACTTGAAGTAAGAATTTAGCACGATCGAGTTAATTACTATTCCAACAACAAGACACCCTAGTATGAAAAACGCGAAACTGATGAATGTTGTTCCACGATTGCTTGATGTTGTTCGCGGACTAATGCCAAAGAGCGCAACGACAGCTATGAAAATTGCAATGAAGGTAGCTTGCATGTTTACAAGTAAATCCTTAGCTTGGAGAAGAGCTAATGACCAGGTAAGTGAGGATTTCAAGAAATCTTTCAATTTATCAAAGATGGCATCTTCTTGTTCTCTGAGTCTACAAAAGAAAAACACAACAAAATTCGAAATCATTAATTTATGATGATATTATATAATACGGGCTTGTAGCAGAAGTGGTCCACCTGCATGCTTAAATCTTGATCGACGGAGGCTTACTTGTCCACAAACGAAACTGTATAATGAGTAAAATTAACTGGACATATTCTAAGTGCAAATTGCTTTACAACATGTCATAGGCGAGTCCAACAATACAAACTAAAGCTCAGCTACAAAGACATGCAAAGTCCATATAGTTAGTCTAAACAAGTTAATTGCAGTAAGTTATAAAGAACTCTTAATATGCAAGGATTTTTGTGAAAGTAATACAATTAAAAGTTGCAATAAATATAGAAAGCTAAGTGCCCCAAATGTTCACAACGCAAAGCAGGATACAGTTCATAAGGAATAAGATAAACATATGTGAACAATGAAGAGTCGAGTCAAACCCTCTCTGTTGTTGCCGTTGTTGTGATTGCACGCTGTCTCTGTACTAAATAGGGAACAAATTATTTCAAAGAAAAATAGCTGCTTTATCCGCGCTCTAAGCAAAGTACTTAGGGCATTTTTACATGAATGAATTACATACCTTTCTACCATGATTGTGTGACCCTCCATGTTCTGGAGAAGTTGGAACTCTATGAATTCTGTGGTTGCTTTTGTGAATGAGGAAGTGGATCTGGTTGCAGTGTGTATGTGTGTGTGTATATATATAGGTCATCTACTGTGCCTTTAATTATTAGTTTATCTAATTGAAGTGGACTTGACTTTTGCAAATGCCGTCACTATATTGGCGTGAAATCAACGGTTGAGGCTCACTCCTCAATCATGAGTTTGTGACATCATCCTATAGTTATAAACTCAGTGAATTCTTCTATTTTCTGAATTTTTTCATGATGTTGCTAGCACAAGCACTTGGTTGCATATTATATATATAGGTCTTGTTTATTTTTCCCTTTCTTCTTTTTTATATTTCTCCTCTGCATTCATTTACTCATATATTTATTTTTTTTCTTGACGGGAAAAGCTCACTTTTGTTATTTTACTATATTCTCAATTTTTCATGATTTCAAACAACGAACCAAACGGCAAAAGAGGTTTTCAATGCAAACCATTTGGATTATCTCTATTCTATTATGTTCTATGATCTATCTATCCATCTATATACTTCTTCAAAGCAGAATTCTCTCTTCAGCTAACCAAACAACGTATCTTGCCAAACCCTTTCCCATGGCCATTTTCCTCCTCACTTGCAAATGAAGATGAAAATTTTCCTTTCCTTTCTCCTTTTATGATCTCTTGCGGTCCCACTTTGACATGCTTTTGCAACTTTTGCACCTTGCTTGGGATAGAAAATGCAACAATATAGAAGGAAAGGAAGTAAACAGTTTGCATCAGGAAACTTCTTGGTGCCAAGGCAAAGAGAGAATTGGTTCACAAAAACATGGTTTTGCAACTTTTGCTTTTTCCACCTTGATTTCTCCGTAGTCCACTTTAACACGCTTTGGCAACTTTTGCACCTTATATGGGATAGAAAATGCAACCTGAACCAGGCAAAAGTCAAGCAACTTCCAGTCTTCCACGACTTTGGCATTTATTACTTACAAATCTAACCGCAAAGTAAAAGGTTAGGCGTGGGCCACTCTTAATTTGCGCTTATTCCCCACCTTTTTTTGTTCTTTCTGTTGTCTTTTGGGTTACTCTTAATTTGAGTTTATTCCTCACCTTTTCTTTATTCATTTTGTTGTCCTTTTGAGCTCCAAGAGGTTTTCTTTCTGTTTGGCCTCTTTTTAAAAAAATTTCCATTGGAGACGAAAATGCTGTCCCTCTTCCCCAATATATATATATATATATATTTGATAGATAGCGAACTAGTTATTGTGTTAATGAGTTGAATATTTATCTTTTTATTTTGTACAAGGAATCCACTATTCTGAATGACCTAAGCACAAGTAAGAATGGAAAAAAAAATCTTTTACTAGTTTTAACTAATGTATTTGATTTAATCTTAACTAATGTATTTGATTTAATCATAACTTCAAAACATGTCATTTCATTATAATCTATGTTTCTTAAATTGCTCGACTTTCATTTTAATCAACAAATCTAACAATCCAAGTTTCTTAATTTTTCAAGTCATCACCACACGATTTTTTTATAGTTACTTCTAACAAAAAAGTTTCACAATATGACAAAGCTGAGCACGTTAGAAATTCTAAACATCCATTATTTATCATGCAAATTCAAAAGAAAAAGCTCCTTAAAACATTACTACATGTGAATATCCTCTTTGCATTGATTAAATGAAATGATTAGGGCATGTTTGGTAACCGGCCAAATAGTGTTTATTTCTATTCTTTTGTTCCCGAGAGTAGTTTTGGAATAAAATCGCATTTGGTAAAATTTTTGCTCTTGGGAACAGATTTTGAGTAGAATCAAGAATAAAAAAAAAAGTTGATTCTTTGTTTCCAAGAACAAGTCTATAATTAAGTCTACATATTTTTTTCTTTTTCCTCCTCTTTCTTCTTATTCTTCAAGTGCTGCTACCATTGCCATTGCCGTCTGCCACCGTCGCCACCCCTCGCCGAATGACATTGTCCGTCGCCCACTGGTGCCGATTGCTAGCGGGCTCGCTGGAGGCTCGCCAAGCCACCAGCAAGGCCTAGCGAGCTCGTTAAAGGCTCACCTTGCCGATGGCCAGGCGGGCCTCCTTCAGCCACCGGCAAGGCTCGACCCAGCCATGGCTAGACGAGGCTCGACCTCGCCCAAATCTGTCGAGGCCGAGCTCGCGTAGCCGTCGGCAGAGCTCGACCTCGCCAGGCCACTGTGAGGTTGGCCTTGCCTAGCCAGATATGGGCAAGTCCGCTCGCCCAACCAAGGCTTGGCTGAAGAGGCACAACCTCGTCGAAGGCTGGCGACCTCACCCCCCGGCAACACTCCGGTGAGGTCGCTGGCCCTCATCTGGCCAATTGCCGGTCATCCCAAGGCCGGCGACTGGCCACCTTGAAGAAGAAGAAGAAGGGGAAAAAGAAAGGAAAAAAATAAAATTATTTAAAAAATAAAAAAAAATGATTTGAAGTAGGAATTGAAATTCTGCTATATATAGAATACATATTTAATTTTATATTTTAGTTTATCATTTAGTACTTATATTTATAGTTTATACTATAGTTTATTATTTACTATTTAATAAAAATTTGATTAGTTAATATTTTTATTACTTAGTATAAATATAATTAATCAATAGAATTTCTATGATTTGATAAAATTTTAGAATGGAATAGAATTCTAAATTTGAATTCTTTTGAAATTGAAAATATGATAAAATATAATATGATTTCTTCACTCCTAAGAAGATAATTATATTGGTGAGTGGTCTATGAGAATTCAATATCAAATTTGCACTCATCTAAAAACAATAATTGAAAAGGAATTGGAATAGAAATTTTATGTAGTTATCAAACGTATTTCTATTCTTTCTCTATTCTAGAATCAGAAATTTTGTGCAATTATCAAACGGATTCTTTTGCTCAGAAATTGTTCCCGGGAACAAAATAAAAAAGTATCATTTCTAATCAAAAGTTGTTCCCGGGAACAAAATGATTACCGAATGCGCCCTTAGTTGTTGAGAAGAAAATTGTGGCAATTGATATTGCATTATAAAACGACTTGTTGAAACTATATATATTGTCAATTCTAAATGCATCAAAATTTTCATAAAACCATCAAAGGAAAGTAAATGGTCTTCATAATACAAATGTAATGCCATGGTAACAAATCGTATATGCAACTTAATAATAAAACATTGTTTCTTCGGCTACTTAGCTCCCCTAAAAAAGGCTACTCTCTTGGGGAAAAAAATATTTTACCTAAATCAGACAATAAAAGTTTTAGTTACATTACTAAGAGTCATTATTTGCTAAAAAAATATAACGGGGAGTGATTCCAATGTTAGAGTGCGAGAAACTCCAACCTTAGAATAGGCCTTTCGGGTTGAATTATTGCATGTTAAAGTACTCTGCCTATTATATTTCACCACCGTGGATTTTAATGGCCTTGAATGTGAGTTTCACATTTGCCTTTCAATTTAAATGCCCGACTATTTTGCCCATAACCTTTACAAGTACGACATATTTTCCCTTTTTCAACAATTTGAAATGACAAAGGATCACGTCATTTAGAAGTTGCTTCTCCTTTAATGTTTTAATTCCAACCTTTATGATATGTAGTTAAGGGCTCATATAAGAAGGAATCACTTGTTAGTACAAAACGCTCAATTTGCTTTTCAAGAACTTCCTTTTTCAATATTAGCCATTCTTGATATGTCCTTCCAACTCGTGAAATATTTGCTTAAATAAATCATCTCTATTATTTTGAGTAATATCATGATAAAAAAAATGACCTTAAATAAACCATCTCCATTATTTTGAGTAATATCATGATAAATAGGACCTTATATCAAGCCTTTAATGTGGATTAGTTATATCTAGAGATAGGCCATCGGAAATCCTAAATCTTATATTATGCATACATGGAAGGTCCATGGATTGCATAAATGCCCAATACAAGTAGGTGGCTTAACCCTACTTTTAGCAATCTCGTCGCTTGTAAAGCTCATCTAAAAAAGTTGATGAAAAGTAGAATATGAAATTGATGAGGAACTCTTACCTTCTCACTTGACAAATTCGTTTTGACTTTTCGAAACTAATTCTCAACTGCAATGAGCATTTTATTTTTCACCTCTTCATTTCTCGTTGAAACTAGTAGATATACTTTCAAAACTGAACGTAACCCTTTAGCAGTTGAAGTAACACAATTCCCAAAATGCATGAGCAAGTTTGTCTAAGTAGGCACAAAAGCTCTTTGACAGGAACCAATTTATTTTTTTATAAACTAAGAATTGATGGCTTCTTCTTACAATGGTCTTCAAATTGCTGACTTTTTTCCCCATATTCTACTTCACTCTGAGTTCAGAACCTTGCACAAATCAGATATAAAAGAATTCCAATTCATTCCATCTTCAAAATGAGATTTACATTTTATCACACTATTCTTTTCAATGTGCCAAACACGCAACAAATTGGCTCTTTTAGGAAAAGTGCATCGAACTTCTCTATCGATGACAAAAGCTAGGGGTTGACAATCAACACCCAATATGCTACTAAACATTGTCAAAAGCCAATCCGTAGTCTTCTTTTTCCTCCTTTCTCGAAAGGACAAAGCATGAGTAGACAAAAGCATTAAAGCTAGGAACTCCAACCATATCCAAGAAAAGCATTTTGTATCAATTAGTCCTGTAAGTGCAATCAATTACAGAGACATTTGATAAACTCTTTGTCAATGCCATGGACATAAGCTAAGAGAAAAACAAGTGCCCAAAGCGACCCTTAGCATCATGTTTAAATTCGTAGATGAATCGATTAAGCTCATCCAATCAAGCTTGGACCATAAAGCGACCATTCAGCTTTTCATCATAGATTTTGCTTTCATGTTGCAAATAGTTTGAGCAATAGCTTGAATATTGGGATTACTTTGTCTCAAGGAAGAACGTAATTGGGCAATAAAATATACTTGTTTGAGACATCTCTTTTACACGCAAATCTTCAACTATAGAAAGCAACAACAATTAGGATTTTCGAACGTATCACGCAGAGGATCATGATTGTGTAATATATTCAATACTTTGAGTAACCCTAATCCGTTCTTCTTTTTATAGCCACAAACTTCATCAGGATAGTTATCACACATAAAAGCGATGTTATATACAGAAAAAATTCATTGAGGTTGCTCGTTTAAATACGTCTAATAACAAAATGGAAACTTTATAGGTTTAGAACAAGGATTTAGCCATATGGAAGAAATTCAAAGCCATGAGAAAATATTGGGTGCAGTTAGGATAGTTACCTCAACATTGCAGTAGTTCATTCTGTGAGTGACACGTCCCGTTTGTAGGCCCAGCTTGAAGAAAAGTTGCAAGTCCCCTCTCTTCTTCGCTTCTCTCTCTCTCTCTCCCTCCAAAGCCCATTCATAGACTTCCGCCTTCTCTCTTGCATTGCATTCGCTCATCCCTTCACCCTGTCGACATTGCTCAATTCTTCCTCCTTCTCCAACCTTCTCTCTCTCAAGCCTCGAGTTGCTTCCATCCAGCATGGTGAAGACCCCCGTTGACACCCGTCCAGTTCTCCGGGAGATCGAAGAAGTTGCGATCAATGTCGAAAACATGTGTAACTTGAGATTTTTCATGAGATGATAAATTAGTTTTGAGGTGAATGTGTTGTAGGGTATAAACGTGGGATTCTTAATGGTATTAGCCGTTAGTTGTCAAGCTAAATCTCTCGAAAATGCGAAGCTCGAACCAATTAGCTCCAATAGTGTCGGGATGGAGAATCCGATGAGCCACGACACCCTCGTTGGCCATCACATGTGGCTGGTCGCTAGCCACGGGAAAGAAAGCAAAACAAAAAAGAAAAAAGAAAAGAGAAAAGAGAGAAACAAAGGAGAGAGAGAGACTTCAAGGTGGGCCCGTAAGCAACACATGTCACTCGTAGAATGGACTAGTGCAATGCTGAGGTGGCTATCCCAGTTGCACCCAATATTTTCTCCAAAGCCATAAATGAAAGGAATATAAGTGGTGACCCACATAGACATGGTTCTTATATTTGTCATAGAAACCAAAGCATTCGTACTGTTACAATATCGACAAAATCCATAAGGTCCAATATACACATGTTTTGGTCGACAAACAATTGAAAAGATGGGCTCATGCTTCATTGTCAACCCCACAATTGATAAATAAAAGATGAATGTTTCCTTGCTCTCCAGACTGATTCACCAATCTATAGCAGGGCTTAATTAAAGTTAAAAGAGCATAGCAAACGTTCTAAGACGTTTTTAGAGAATATATACATCTTACAATTTGAGTCATTCCATGTCTCATTCTGTTGATAATGAGCCTAATAAGATGGTGATGGAACCGCTGCAGCTGCCGCCATTCCGTGAAGATGGCCAACAAGCCGCTGCAGTTACTGTCCTCAGATTTGAATAAAGAGGGTAATGAAACGGGGAAGACGGCACTATCAAGGAAGCTTGAATTGATTATTTGAAAAAAATTTAAGCAACTATGGAAAGAACATTGTTAAAACATGTATTGTATGCCATGGGGTATACGACATAGAAATTTTAGCTACCAGACAGAAAAATGTTTTGGTTTTTAGTAATTAAGAATGAGGGGGCATTAACTACTAGAAGGGTAAGAAACACTCTTGGTAGTCGCTCAGGAGATGGCAACCCACGCAAATGGCAGTTGTTTGCCCTAGGGTCTGGCAACTGGCCAGCAGCGACGGTCCATCTCCGATCCCAATCCTCCTTTCTCTTGTGTCTTGTTCGATGATCTAATTAAGCTTTGAAAATTAAAAATGAACGTTCCTTTTCTCAGGATAACAAGAGAATGGAATCGCTATCAATGTCTGACAAGGTGTGCAAACCAGGAATGGCTTCTGTGTCTCTTCTGACAACATTATATCTGCTCTCTGTGTAGCCTTCATTTGAAGTCTCTAAACTATAAGCCCTCAGAAAGAGGTAAGGCCTCAAAAGAGAGCCGACCGCAGGTACCCGCCAAAGCTTATTAAGAACATCGGGACATCTTGGCACCAGCCAAAACTGAGTCAAAGCCTATCGCTTCCATGCCAACTTTAACAAAGCTGATTATTCTGAAGGTGCATATTGTAGCATTTCTTTAATGCATCTTGGTTTCTCCGGTCCGACCAACTTGAGAATATTTGTCATGGGATAGACAATGTCTCGATGTGATCAATCATAAATAACACCAGGACCAAACCTTCACTATAACACCAGTTTATAAAGTAGTTGTTTGTATGGAACAATGCACCAGATAATTCAACTGGCGCAAAAGGTTTAGCAAGCTATAATCTGCTGTCACACTAATCCCAACCTCATATAGATCAGCTTGTAAAAGCCACAGATAATTCAGTTCTCTAAGATAGTAATACAACCAGCATTATGTGAGTTATCTATGAAAGCTCCGACTTATGCTATATACATCTTCACAACAGATAGCAGATTAATCTACTTTCTTGCTTCTATCTCTCGCTTTCTTTGGTGCCTCTTTTCTTGCTGTTGAAACAGAACCCGGCAGAAAAATGAACTCTTGATCAATCCCTCCTGGAATAGAACATAAAGACATAAATCAGAAGTCGATACATGAGGAAATCTGCAAGTAAAACTCCACTAAACCCAAGCTCCAAAGAGGACATTCCAATATGTAGCAAGAAAATGATGGTTTCCTCATCCTCCAGATCACTTAATCCACCATCTTTCACCACTGACTTATTTATTGGTATCAGCTTCGCTTAAACAGGAAAAGAAATTTTGGAGAGCCATTTTCCTTTGTCTTTCCTCAACCCCAAGAATTTAAAATCTAACAAGCACCACTAGTATTGTCACTAATTCTGATATCATCATTGCTAACTAGTGAAAGGAGTGGAAAAAGTCATAGCCAATTCCTCACCATACCTGGTCTGAACAGTAGGTAGACTGGGCATTCCCAACCACACAGGAGCTTTCAGAACCTTGTATCATTTTGCATCGATGGACAATCTTTGAGAAATCATCAAGACTTAGCTGTAACATAGACAGATAAGCCACGTCACAAACAGATAATTTGATTCCTAAAGACCCAAAACCAGAATCAACATCCGATTCCCATTTTACTTTACATCATTAAATTTATGTTGATTCCTAAGAAAAGAAATCCTTAATACTACTGTTGGCAATTGTTTTCCTTTGCCTAACATTACTAGAAATTTATTCAATCTAGCAAAGGAGATCTAAAAATAAAAGAGATAGATGAAGATGGAGAAAATTACATTCTCCTATGCCAAGAGTGGGCTAACTAAAAGATCTAACTAGAGATTGACCTTAAAATAACTATGTAAAAATTCATATCCTATTACAAATCTTGAATCTTTGGCAATATGTGATAAAAATCGTTGGAGAATATTCACTTTTTGCAGTCCATTGTGGAAAGATACAAAGGAAATCAAACAAGGCTAGAAGGGATGTCGAAAATAAAAAGGAATATTGCATTCGGAAGGTGATTTTCATAAAAAAGGAAATGAAATTTTACAAAAGCTTCAGTCCCTTACCTATAAATTGACTCGAATACGGACGAAAAGAGGGGTCCCAATTGTGAGAGTAAAATTTTTTCATGAGAGAGGAGCTGATTTTATTGTGTGCAGGAAGATAGAGAGAGGAATTTCATTGCGTGGAGAGGGAAAGAGAAAAAGGGGGGTTGACCTTCACTTCCCATCCACTTCTTCACGGGTGCAATAGATACAGAGGACACGCACTACAAAGAAGACTAGCTCTTGCCACGTCTCTTGTCATGCATGCACTCCTTGGTTTTTTATTTCCGGTGAGCGCAGCAAACTCTCGAACCAATCGAAGCCCATCAATTTTTCGAAGATTTCCCGACGTTCGTCTCCAATTTTGTTGCTGCCGTTGACCACCGCTTGGACTCCCCTTCGCTATCGCAACCTCCGTTCGCTGCTGTTACTCCTTCGACGACCAACAGTCTCGTGACGAGCTGCAATTTCCAAAGGACGAGCTGTTCTAATCTGCACCTGTGACGCAGCAAGCCGACCCCGACGTCCTTGTTGTCTCCAAGCTTCACCAAGCCAGCTGATTTGCTCCTCGATCCGACAACCAGACGAGATCCATGCCGCTACCTTGATGCCGACGAACCTGTTGCACCTCGACGAAATTTCTATTTTTGCAGGTCTACTGAAGAATCATTGGTATCATTGTTCCCGAAAGTCCGCAAGCAGCCACGTTGTTGTGAGTTGAGATGCTGGTCGAGAATCGCGAACTACTGCAAAGTAATCAATCGTGGTTCCCCACGAACCACTGTTGCTCGCCACTGCCTTCCCACCGTTGCCGTTCATTGTCGAGGAGCCAATTGCGATCCCGATTCGATTGTGCTTAGCCCAAATTTGGAAGTCAATATTCGGATTAGGTAAAAATTTTGTCTAATTTGATTTCCGACTATTTCTTCTCCATATTTAAAATATCGTTGATGCACATTGAAGTTCATGATATATTGTCCTATCCACAATCTCGAATAGCCGTCACAACGTGCACATAATTAATAGTCCAATTTCATGCACGAAATATTACTCGCAATCGTACAGAAAAATCATCAATTTGATCTCACGCTTGAGATACAATTTGCGATTTTGTCTAAAATTGGCCAATCCAATCTCATGCACGAAATACGACTCATCAATTTATTAGATGGATATCAATCATATCTTGCCTGATTTGCTGTAATGTTGTTTGAATTGATGTTGTTTTGAATCGATTTTGTTAGATTAGGTTCATGTTAGAATATCACTTGTTTTAGGATAGCTTGCATGTTTAAGATTAGGAAATTTATTTATTTCGAATTTTTTAAATAAAAATACCAAAAACATTAATTTAGGATGTTAGATTCTCTTTTCATTAATTTAGATTGCATGTTTAAATATTAGGAATATTTAATTTCGAATTTTAATTAAAAAGAAAACACAAAAAATGCGTGTGTCACGTAAGATTAGTTCATTCATTGCATGGCATTTAATAAATTGCATGTTTAGGGTAATGCAAGATGTGTTAGAATAGTTGCATTAATCTTTTTCTATCATTTGATTCGGTTATTTAATAAATGTCGTGTGACATATAGTCCGCATGTTAAGTTGTATGTTGCATGTCATTTTAGTTTTTAAAAAAAAATTGTACGTAATTGCATTACATTGCACATAGTTTCTAAGCTTCATTTAAATAAGAGAAAATCTTGAAAAAGATTGAGTGATTGCGTGTTGATTAGAAATCATATCTAGGACTGTTGATGTGAATTCCGATCTAATATTGCAGATGCTTTCGTTGCTATGAGGTAAGTCTCATAATTTATTTATTATTTTTTTGGTGTTAAATTAGTGATTTGCGCACCCGCATGGTCACCTCACATATTAGAAAAGTAAATTAAAAGCAATTCAAGTTGCCTACAAAATAATTTTTTTTTAAATAAAAGAGAAAGGTACCGAAAGGGCTTTATAGGTGTAATCAAGTCTCCGAACTCATAATTTCTGGTTTGTAGAAATTAATCAAATCCCCGAACTCACAATCTCTTGTTCGTAGAAGTAAAGTAAGTTTCCTATTACTTTACTTGAGTTTCTAATCGACCCACCAAAAATTAATTAGTGGCGACTCTTAATTGAAAAATCATTTGCATGATAAGAACTTGAACCTAAGTCGTGAATTGGTATGGACTTGGGAGAGCCCAAGCTAAGTCTAAGCTTAGTAGTCTATTAGCCAAACCCGAGATAGTGCACCCGAGGTTAGGTCGCGACAAGAACCAATGTACCTCACAACTATATACTAGCAAAGCAAAATCCGCCAGATCTTCAACAGTTTAGCATCCCTTTTCAAACCATGACTAAAGAAAAAGATGGAAGACTTGCTGCATATAAGTTTCTCCCTCTAGATTGACCTTCTATAGAGGTTGGTTTCTTAGATGCAAATGCTTCAGCCTAACAATAAACTAGCTTCTCTGGACCTTCCTACCATTTGGGCTAATGATGCACAAGGACAAGTGAACCTGATGTGTGAAACCAACAAAGTGGTTGCCACAGCCAACAAAGTGGTTGCCACAGCCATCAACGCCACAAAAAATAAAAATAAAAATGAAGGAAAGAATGTGAAAAATATGCATCCATCATCTGCCAAGCATAGACATGGAGACTCCATTAACCATCAATTATCATCAAACTGAAAGAAATGCATAATCAGCTCGTCCTCAGTCATCTTCACTAACTGGTAAACTGGATATCGATAATTATTTACAAGAAAACAAAGAAACAAACAAACAAAGATAGTCAGCTAGGAAAGGAAAAGGAAAAAAAAAATCTCTTAAAACATTATTAGGATAAGAGTTACAGACTGTTTTTTTCCTCTTCAGCATTCTAGGATTTTCTTGAGTCTTTTCTACTCCGCCTTTAAGATTTACACCAGCCTCATTTTTGGAAGGCCCTGAACTCACTGTTCCTGAAACTCCGGCAGAATCATGCAGAGACAGCACAATGGCCTGCATTTTGCCACTGACTTTGTTAATATTGATCTTGCGGTTACTACACGTGTAATAGATTTCTAATACATGCTGAGATGAAACCCAAGCTTCACTCTAGAATGAGAATATTACAATCATGAAAATACTAGATTTACCTTCGCCAATTCAGCATCATCATCAACATAATCCAACTTATTCGGTAACCTTTTGGTCTGAGGTTTCTTCTTCGGTTTGGACACTTTTCTCTTTCCCTGGAGCAGGAGATAGTCACAAAAGGTAAAACACAACATTTCAAAGCAAGACAGATGTATTGCAAAAGTATTGACATGTTCATTGTCCCAAGAAGGACAAGAAGCTCGGTTATAAGAAGACATATCAAAATAATATATGATCAAAAATATTTACTGAATTCAGCTCATCAATTGTGCTCTCATCAATCTTTAAACTTCTTCCACTCACATTAAAGAATAGGAACATCGATTCAGGTTTAGCTCCTTTTACTTTTCTCATGTCACGAGCTCTGGGATATGTGATATATCTGAAATCTGATCTGAATACTAAAATGGATTAGGACTAAAAACAAGGAAAACAACATTGATTTCAAACTAAGCAGGTCGCAATTGGTACTAAGTATCATCGCCAAATTCTCTAAGTTCATAACCTATGAATCTATGCGTCTTCCATACAACACCCTAATCTTACCTAACATAGAACAACCAAGGACGTGAAGTTGCAGATGTTCAATATGTCCATCGCGATTACTATAATGACGTAGTCCAAGACTGATACATTCACAACTTACTTAAAAGTTCCCAAGTGCACCTCAGATCCATAGTTTCCTATTGTTGTCTAAATCCCGATTTAAATGGAAATCTTATTGCTTGAAAAGCCATAAGAGCAGATACACAGAAAAAAAAAATGCCTTCCACCAAAACCCACTCCATGAGGATAGACAAAGCACTGGAAAAGGTAATCTTAAAAAAATGAATGCCATAAGTCAATTTGACTAAAAACACCCACACTATATTATTTGGTAATTAAGTCATTTATTCAATTGTGGTGTTAATATTTAACCAATTTGGTGAAAATGGTATTTTTAACTGCAGTAGATTCTACTAGAGTATCACCAAATTAACGTCGTAATTAGCAATAGTGAAATTCAAAATAAGTAGCCAATAAACAATTAGACTGCAATTTTGGAATTTATCGTGATAGGTTTGAAATGCCGAGGAATATTAAAATTACACAATTTAATTGACATTCTCGAGGATTTAAAAAAAAAAGAAAAAGGGAAAAAAAACAAAGGGAAAGATAGCGTGTTAATCTGCTAGCGAGTATACTTAAGTGTCACACAGTTTCTAACCAACTGCACAAAGTTTTGCTTAGGTTGGGTAATCTATAGAGATGTTGGCAAGTCAAATAGCATAACTAAGTATTCAATGCCACTTCAAGCCAAAAATCTCACGGTTACTTAGGATCCAAGTTGGATCTCTCATGACAGTCCTCTGTTTAATTAGGCCAACTATTCCTCAGAAACACCAGCGAAGTTTCAAGAATGTCACAATCAAAGTAATAAAATCCAGTTGCAGCATAAATAAATTCATTCTAATTAAGAAGGCGCTAAATGCAGCGTTTGCAGCAATATTTGTGAATAAAACACTTCGTGAAGAAGTCTAAAGAACGAAGGTAACTCAGGAAGAAAGTGCTCCCGAATGCACTTCGCGACAACATCAACCAAAAATTATCCTACCAAAAAAAAAAAAGACAGTGCTGTGGAAAAAACAGATAGGCAACACAACACTTCCAAGTGACCGCAATTTGTGGTGAACACACAACAGTTCAGACAGGAATGAAACAAAGCTCCGCCAAGCCAAAAAATTAATGACCCCCGAGCACGAATCGCTTCATTCACTTCAATGGCCCCATTGTCATTCTCATTGCGAAAAATTCAAATAGTGAGAAACTCGGTGATCATTTCTTTCTCTTGACTCCGTTGTCTTAAACCCACCTTCCCATTTTCACGTACACCTTAAACGCCAACTACGCTAGGAACTTTAATTCACGCAAAAACAACAGAAGCAGATAAAGAATTACCCTATAGAAAAGAACCGACCTTTCTTTTACCAGACCCAGATACATCAAAATCCCGATTACCCTCCTCATCGTCGACGCTAAGATCATCATCATCGCCACCATCACCGTCCAAAGCAGGCGCGTAATTACCATCTTCATTGTCGTCGTCGTCGTCGTCCTCGCCAACCTTCCTTTTGCCCTTCGCGTCGCCCTTTCTCGCCTTCCGACTCGAAACCATCACAGAACTCGCCAAGTTTCGGAGACCCAGGGCCTCCATCCTCCTCTTGTTCTCCGCGATCCTCGACAGCCTCCGCTTCTAGTAAGTCGATACGGGCGCCGCCCCCGTCGAGCCGAGGACAGTCGGAGGCTCCGGCTCGGAGCCCGAGCTCGCCGGCGCCCCGTCGGGCTCCGCGTCGGAAGTGGGAGAGAGGCGCTTCGCCGCCGTTCGAGCGGTCGTGACGAATTCTCAAAGACGAAAATGGCGATTGGCCGTGGTGAAATGAGCGAGGTTCGAAGAAGCGAAGAAAATGGGAGGGAAGCGATATAAAAGCAAGCACGGTCTAGTAGCACCGGTCCGATCGGATTTTGAGGCTTAAGCATTTGGACCGGTCCGGACCGAGTCATAGACAAGGTGATTTCTTTTCTTTTCTTTTCGTTTTTTTTTGGGGTAAATGTGATTTAGTTGCGCTAGTACTTCACACTGACTTTACATGTGAATTTCAATTTGAGTAAGTTTGAAATACTATAACAATTTTCAAGTGCCATTTGTCAAAACTAAATGACGATATCCGAGCCATTCGAATTAACTCAAGAACGGTACATTTCATTATGAGCTGACCTTAAATGTGTCGTACATGCAAACATTACCTCACAAAATTTTCTTAGTGAAATGAATCAAGGCAGCGACATATCATCATAGATCTTATCAGAAAGATACATGTTGAATTCCATGAAGGCAGCTCATTATAAGGGGTTGCATAAATTACCATCACTCCGATACTTCCGTATTCCAAATCACGTGTCTTTGCTTCATTAATTTTCTCGTGAAAAAAAAAATGCTCTCCTCAACTTTGGTGCCTCCTATAAAATGTCAAAATATGTCCTCTATATCTATACATTTAAACTAAAATAGAGTCAGCTTTTATCTCACTTTCAGTGAGTTCCGAGTTCACTCTTGCATTAAAAATGCATCATATAATAACTTTTAATGTTGTGCATAACACATTAGGGGAATACTTCAAAATCCACCCCATATTGGATGCATCATCTCAAAGGAGCCTACAGAGTAGCATTCATCTCAAACGGCCCCCACAGTTTAGCGGAACCGGTTTCCTTTGGTAGAGTAGAACTGGCCAAGGTTGGCCATGCGGTATCTGGCGGAACTAGTTGTGTGTGCGTATGTTTGGTGGAACTGGCCGAAAGCAAGGCCAAGAAAGCCAAAAGAAAATGGTTGAGGCAAAGCCGAAAGTTGGCCAGAGGCGAGCCGAAGAGTGGCCACCCGAATCAGAGTTCGGCCAATGCTAATCCGTTCGTTCCACAATGTAATGGAGAACTTTTGCACTGTGCAATGCATTTCTGCTTTACACTAGGCTAAAAATCGCCTGATGGCTCGCTATGCAGCAGCATTTGTCGCACCTCAAACCCCATCATAAATTCACGGACACATAGAGTACCGAATCACGGCAATATACAAATATCAAGATACTCATTACAGTTTCGATGAACCCTAAAAGGAGAAAGAAGGCCGGAATGCTAGTAAGTACCCAGTAATTGAATTCGCCCGACATAGTAGTATTCATCTCGGGAACGCCGAGTGCGCCAAAGTCACCCGAATGGGTAAGTGGGCAAATTCCACACCAACTAAATAATCGTTCAATTCCTTCCCAGAAAACCATAGATTTCTTTCTTTTTCATACATAATCCTCCACTGATGTTGAGGTTAAATTCACGAAAGTAATTGTTCCACTTTTTGTCTTAACCTTGCCCTCTTCCTATGTCTGCGGAATAAAACCATTCACGCCTAGATATTCGGTTCTCGGGTCGGTTTGGGTTACGGTTTGCTTTTATTCTTCGTGTTCAGTTTGGTTCGGGTATTGTGATAATCAGAAATTGTTGTCACCCCTAACAATTACGTTTTTGTGTCAGATTGCTCGTTGTCGATGATTTCACAAGTTAGTTGTCACTACTCTTCAAGTTGATTACTATCTTTTTCTTCTATAACTTTTATACACAAAACTCTGCTATTATTGATTAAGTTTGTCATTTGCTTATAAAAATTGGTCACTTTTGGGTGTGAACACTAAGGGTGCGTTTGATTCGGCATTTGGAAAGCTCTTTGGGAAAATGCAAAGCAGTTTAACCTAAAGAGCTTTGAAGGAAATGCAAAAACTGTTTAGTAAATTCTGCTTTGAAAAACAACTTTGAGATAAATATTGTTTAGTAGAAAACACATTTGCAAAGCCCTTTGGTGATTAATTTTAATTTTTATTTGTTTAAAATTAAAAAAAAAATAATGTTTTTCGACTTTTTTAATTTATATTTACAATATTGTTAAAGATGATGTGTAAACAATTTTATTAAAATTAAAATTCCTTTTTTTTGCTAAAAAACATCAAATTGAAAAAATTTACTTGCTCTCTTTTTCAATTACAATAAGAATACTTTCATTACAATAAAAATTTATCATATTTTTACTGTCCTGTCCTTTGCGCATGATCGCCTCCACGTCGTTATCCTAGGATGTTGCATGTGCTGGTGGCTTTTTCCCTCTTGGACTAGTAGCTGTTTAATGTGGTATTAAAATGAGTGATCTAACATGATATCGAAATCAGTGTTGTCTCTTTTGCGAATGCACATCCACCTCCCGTTTAGCTAAATTTCATGTGCCATCAAGAGCCAACTTACACGTGAGGGAGAATGTTAAAGCCTCTTAACTTTTCACCCATATACTCTTATTGGCGAAATCATTCTATTAGATTTGTGTGACGAGGCTAATTAAAAATTTTAGATTCCGTTTATTTCTCGAAAAATGAATTATTTAAAAAATGTTTTTCTAAAAGTAATAATTGATATCGCTTAAAATAATTAATTAATGAAAAATGTTTATATTATTGACAACAGTTCATGTCAAATCATTTTTATTGATCGAAGACCATTTTTGTGAAAAATAGCTCTTTCCGTCGGAGGCCTTTGGCTTTTTCCTTCGTTCCTGTGAAAAAGAAACATGAAAAGGGAAGAGAAGTCTGCTGAGGGAGAGAAAAAGTCAACAAAAGAGAGAAGGGACGTGAGAGTGACGGAGAGAGAGAGAAAAAAAAAAATAGTGCTACTGTTCGTCTTCTCCAGGAGCTTCCCCCGCTGCTGCTGCTCGTCACTTCCGCGCCGCGCCCGTGCGCTCCGCGACGCCCTTGCAGCACTCGATCCTTTGCCGAACCGCCGCAGTGCGACGCCCCTGTAGTGCCTCCACCCGCAACTAGCTGCAGCGACCCGCCTCGCCAGAATCAGTCATCGAGCCCTCCTCGCTGCACCATCGCCGATCTGCAGCTTCTACCCGAGCCCTGCTGCCGCGCCCAGCACCTGACACCCACAGCACCCATCGCTGGCCTCCACCCGGTGCCTGTAGCCAGCGCTGTTCCCTGCCATCGCTGCACTGACGCCGACATCTCCGAGCACCACCAGACGCCCCGACGCCAGCAACCCGTGACCCCGACGCCATCTCACTCTCGGCTTCCCTTTGTCGTTCTCACAATCCCTCGGAAAAATCGAGCGCCGTGGAAGGGGAGGCCGCAGGTTCGGTGGCGCGAAGGCAGAGCGATGTGAGGGGGGAAGAGGAGATCTAGGGTTTTTTTTGTTTTCAAAATGGGTAAAAGTGGTTTTTCAATAAACTTTTGAGGGTAAAATAGGTAATTTATTATTTTCATTAAATGAACCCATTAGCATTCCTAAGGTCGACTTTCACTTGAAAGCCCCTTAAATGATGGTTACCAAACACATTTGGAATGAAAGAACTTTGGAGCTTGAAGGGACTTTCTAAATGCCCATCCAAATGCATCCTAATATATTGATTTGTTAAAAAACAACATTCTGTTTTGAACATGATAAATAACCATGACATGAGATTAATTGCAATTGATGACCTCACAATATTAATCAACGTTAAATGACAAATAAAACTTGTCAACATAATTTCACGGATATTCAAAATCCGGACAAAAAGAATCCTCGATGTTCATCATAATTTATCAAGCTTGAGTAATCTGATTTTTAGATGATTCAAATTTGAAAAAGTTAGCACTTGGTTCAATTCCAATCACAATTTATCAAATTTTAGATTTAAGTGAAATGAAAATAAAAATTGAAATTGAACTACTAGAAATGGAAATGACAGGGAACCAAAAGTGCAAATGGAATTGAAAAGCGAGGATATAAGTCAGGATATGATTAATTTTATCCTATTCGATGTTTCAGTTGTTGCCTAAGATAGGATAAGCTCGGATATAAAGGAATATAATTAAGATAAAATAATTCCATGTGAGGGTGGGATAAAAGGTGGATTAGAAACGTCTTACTCTCATATCTCTTCATTGTCCCCTCTACCCCACCTATGGAGACCACCCACATCTTCGCATCGAGCTTTGTCTCGTTGCCACTAACGAGGCTTGTCATGGTGATGAGCTTGACTGGATCTCAATCATGGAGGAACTCCATGGCCAGATCTAGAGGTCCCCCTATGGCTGCAAAGAAGCTCCGTGGTCAGATCTGGAGCTTGATCTCTCAACAGCTAAGTAATTCCAAAAAGTAATCAGGAAGAAATTAATTGAAAGAAAAATAGATTCAAAAGGAAAAGAACCAGCTACTTAATTTGCACTCTAAACAAAATTCTTAGAGCATATTCACATGAATGACGTACGTACCTTTCCAGCGTCATTACTTGGTCTGCCGTGTCCTGGAGGAGTTGGAGCTCAATGAATTCTATGATTGTTAGCGTACTTTATAGAGGTCTTGTTGAGTTTAAAGACTAGCAACTTCGCAGGTTGCTGAGAAACTTCTTTTACATCATTCCACGGAAAAGACTTGTTTACATTATTCCAACCATTCCATGGGACCACTTCGGACAAATGGCAATATCTGGAGCTCGATCTCTCAACAGCAAAGTAATACCACCAAAAATTTAAATTTAATACACACACGTGATACATTTAATTCAAAATAATTTTGTGTCACAAAATTTTTAATTTTTTAATTTTACACATTCGATGTCGCATTTAATTTTCTAACCTTAATCGTATTCTTTTTCTAAGCTTAAACATTCAATGAGTTAGACTCCGCTATAACAACTTTTTTTTAATATTTCTTCTTTCCTTTCTTATTTCTAATATCTCTCCTCAGCATTCATTAATTAAAAAAAGAAGCAATCAGTTTAATCCTAGAGTCAATTCACAAGGTGGTTATGGCGACACAATTGAAAAAAAAAATCAATAAATCTCTAATTGCAAGAGTGGAAAAATTCGTTATTTCCTTTTTACCATGCCTACAATTTGTTATCAAATTTACTGAATTAGTATGATAAGATAATTTTAGGCAAGACGATCCAAGTAGAATATTGTGTAATAATTTTCTCTCTCTTTTTGCTTATCATAAAAAAGCCAGTTCAAGGCAAAACTCTTAATTATTCAGTAACTAATTAATAAAATCTAGATCGTTACACAATCTCTATTAATGTAAGATCATAGACCAAGATTATTAATTATGATTGAAAGCAAAAGCGATTTGAGTGCCATATAATACAGCCAATTAGTGAACTAGTAACTAGTGTGTTCTGCAATACTATCGGAATTTTCCTTTTTAAGAGATTGAAAATCTTAAAAGGTTTGATCGACTACTATCAATTATATAATCACAAAGACAAAATTTATGAAAATTGAAATGTTGGACTACATGATCATGTGAATCAATTACTTTCTCCCTAACAAATAAATTCATCGTTGTTTTAAATTTTGACGAAAGAATGAGTAAAATAAGACTTTGAACTTCATAGAAGTGGAAAAGCAAACCCTCGCTACTTTGCTTTCGTTAGATTATAACCAATAACAAATGCCTCGAAATGAAATTTTAGTTTCGATATAGCATTTGAAAATAAATAGACAAAACATCAATCAATTTGAGTAGAATTTAAAAATCTAGGAATATTCGAAGTAAATTTTGAATTTACATTAGAAGTAAGAGTACATCTATTCTCTTCGTAGCTCATGAGTCATTTTTTAATTTTCAAATGACTGATGCCTCAAAATGAAATTTTAATTAATATGTAACATTTCAAAATAACATGGATGAAATGTCAATCAATTGAAATTTCAATCAATACGAAGAAGAATTTATTGTATAAATAATGTTCTAAGTTAATATTCTATTTGCATTAAAGGTAAGTATATGTCCATTCACACCGTGGTTCGTGAGTCATTGGAGAGTTTTCAAAATCTAAAAAATTAACTCTTAATCTTGACCCTCTTTAGACCAAAAAAAAGTCTTGACCCTCTATAATTACATCAAAGCAAAACGAACCTTTTAGTTTTAGAATATTAAAACAGTGTACACTGTAATACTATGATTGTATTAGATCAATAACTTGTGCAATCAATCAGATGGAACTTCTTAAGATAGTGAAAGACGGCGGCGAGCCAAGTCAATGAAAACGCCAGGTCTTTGTCCTCGAGCACATTTCGATCTCATTTACCAATTACCCCCACTCGGACAATTCTCCTTCTTTTGTCATATAGCAGATTCTTTTCAGGCTGGGCATCTCCCGTGTCTTAATATTAAGGAAAGCTACTTGAGACTTTCAACTACCCAACTTATATGCAACATTAGAGTTAATTAAATTTCCTTATTAGCTTGGCTTTTTCCGGCTCATAATGGGAGGGTTGATAGATCATCCGATTAATTGCTACGTATCTCTTACTTTAGGGTCATTAAAGTGGATTTTCCACTTATAGATTAGACACTGCTTAGGATGCTCACATTTTCAACTTCCAAAATCAAAATCACATCCTAAAACGCAGATTATTGTAGATGTTGCTATGGAAAAAAAGTGACCAATTTCAGGAAGATGGAGCAAAGATGCAAAGTTGCAAATTTAATGTATCAGTGAAGAACTACTATAGTCTGACCAAACTTTTGCTTATCGTACAAACACATAATACAAAGAAAAAAATTCAGACATCCATTTCACATTTTGTACAAACATCTTATAATTTAACAAGAAAAGGAGATATAAAGGGTGTCAAATTCTATCATGAGATCAACTAGACAATGTCCTCCCCAACTCTGCCTCCATCGCTGCCAGCCGGTCGAGTTGCAAAGTTGTTACTCATTGATGATTCTTCCTGTTCCGCAACACTAGTTTTCAAAAGATTTTGGATGATCACTTGTGATTGAATGAACGAGTTTCTAAGTCTCAAAGAAGTTGTTTTGCACATGGATTTGAAGATTTGTTTCATCTCTTGAAAAATTGGCTGGTAATTGGGATTTGTAGCTACCATAGTAAGGAACATAACATAGATAACCCACTTGACGTAAGGATTTAGTATAATCGAGTTGATTGCTATTCCAACAACGAGACATCCTAATATGAGAAATGCGAAATTGATGAATGTGGTTCCACGATTGCTTTGTGTTGTTTGCAAACTGATGCCAAAGAGCATCATTAGAGCTATGGAAATCAAGGTGAAGGTCACTTGCATGTTTATAAGTAAATCCTTAACTCCGTAAATAGCAAATGACCATTTAAGCGAGGATGTGAGGAAATCTTTCAATTTTTCAGTGACGTCGTCTTCTTGTTCACCGAGTCTATAAAAAAGCACAGCGAAATCAGAAATCGTTAGTCTGTGATGCAAGTAAATAATACAAACTTATAGAACATTGCTTAAATCATTAATTTATGGTCCACCTACAAGCCTCATACTTGCTCGATAGAAACTTAGATGTCCACGTATGATGGTGAGAATTTCCCCCAAATTGCATATGACGTGTCATACGTGAGTCCAAAATTAGAAAATAAAACTCAGCCTTAACGACATGCAAAGTTCATATAATTAATGTAAACAGATTAATTGTGGTAAGTAATAAATGACTCTTGATCGATATGGATGGATTTTGCCAAAGTTGTGCAATGAAAGTTCCAATAGGCATAGAAAGCCTAGTGCGTTAAATGGTCGTGACCCGAAGGAGGATATAGTTCACAATGAACCATATAAACATATGCAAACAATGAAGAGTTGAGTCAAACCCATCCTCTAATTACTGCCATTGTGGTTGCCCGTTGTCTTTGTATAAAATTAGGGAAAAATTAATTGAAAGAAAAACATATTCAAAAGAAAATAGCTACTTAATCCGAACTCTAGCATATTATATATACGAAGGAATTACATAATTTTGAAGTGTAACTGTATGATCCGCCATGTTCTCTCGAGCTCAATGAACTCTCTGATTCTTTGTGGATGAGAAGTGCAACACGCACTTGATTGCAGAGCCCATTGTTTTTTTTTCCCTGTCAGAAGCGACATTAAACAATGAAGCAGAAATATTTTTAAAAAACCCGTTTTTCTTTCCCTACCTTTTCTTTCCCCGCTCAAAGGTAGGGCATTTTATTTTTAATATTTCTGCTCGAAGGTGGGGGAAAGAAAACGATTTTTTATATTATTTTGTAAGTATTTCCGCTCAAAGGTAAGGGGAAAGAAAAGGAGTTTTTTTTTTCCTTAAATATTTCTGCTGAAAGGATAGGGGAAAGAACGGTTTTTTTCTTACATTTTCGCTCTGCATTTGTCTGATATCGCTTCTGATGGGGGAAAAGAAAACTGTACTTCAATATATATTCTGCAACCAAGTGCTTGTTCCCCTTCCTCATTCATTGATTTGGTGAGACGCACGTTGACCTCACATGAGACAATCCAGATCTAATGGTTTGGATTCAAATAGGATACTCACTCCACACTTGCTCACAGAAAATGACGACGAAAGAAAAAAAAGGTTGTATGTTGCACCTGGATCAAACCCCCAACTTCCAATCGAAGTATACATCTCATTTCACCGAAGGGTCCTTTTGAAGGATTAAAGGATACTGGTCAAGTCCTAAATTGGAATATATATATGTCATGGACACCATTTCCAGATCAGATCAAATCGAACCATCGTCAAGTATAGTTCCTTGAATTATCAGCATTTGGATGGGGCCAAAATGCAGTAGTTTTATAGCTCATAAGAAACGAGAAAAACATATGCATACAATAAAGACAATAAAGAGGACCAAGCGATGTAAATTTCGACTGTTTGCATGCAAAACTAACCTCCGAGCTTCGGTTGAAGTAGAGTTTGTGTCAGACATTGATCTGTGCTAGCTTTTGAGCAGAGTTTCTTTTTTTACTTTTTTTTTTTTTTTTGACCTCTGCGCAAGAGGCAAAGAGTTTGCAGTGAATGCTAGTTGTGTTCGTCTTAGGTTTTGGTAAGTGATACTCTACAAATTGACCGGTGTCGGTTTCTAATCAGCCACCATTGCTACAGTAATACGCGAACGTGTTCCCACCCTTTGTTTTTTCGCATCACTAAAAGTCAAAACACAGGATAAGAAAAGGACCCCCACTAAATTCTAAGAGAAAGGACGTGCCTTTCGTGTACAAAGGGTGGGAACTCAATGGTGATTTACTAGGCTAGCCCCCCGAGGGTTTACATCTAATTAGCGCTTTGCAGCGAGGCCCCACTGGTGCTACGGAGCACCAGAGGATCGTGTGATCCCCAAAAGGTGATCTCCAGCGGTCCCTCGATCATTAGAAAAAGAAAAAGAAAACAAATAAACAAACAAAGGGTGGGAACACCCCCAAACAAAGGGTCTTGAATATTGGGACTCTCTCTCATGAGAGCCACCACTTTATCTTAAAATTTGAAAAATTACCAAAAAATCCTAAAATTATTGTATTTTTATCAATTGAGTCCATTCAATCAATTTTAAGTAAAAATCATTGACATGAATGACAATCATTCTACGTAATTTGGCTAGTGCTGACATTGATAATTTTTTTTTTTTTAGATTTTTTTTTTCTTCTCTTTTCCTTCTTTTCTATATTTTCTTGACTATGACCAACAAAGGTCGTCAAGGCCTCATCAACCACTAGGCGAGGGTAGTGAAGTCTTCATTAGCCACAAGTGAGAGCACCTTTCCTAGATCTAGGCAAGGCCAACCTCACCCTAGGCAAGGCTGCCTTGCCCACGATCAATAAGGCTAGCCTCGCCCTGACGTTTACAGCTATGATGGCCATGTCTAGATGTGGGTGAGGTTGAACAAGGGCCCGGTGACACTTTTTAGTAATTCTTCCCTTAAAATGTAGTTGGTTTTTTCTATTTTTTGTGTTTTGATCTTTAGTAATGCAAACAAAGGGTTTGCTTGAATATGTAAATATCATGCATTCCTGAGGAAGAAACTTATAATATCTACAAGCCACCAGTTTGAGGGGGAGTGTTAGAAGATATGCAAGAATCTTCTAGATATTATTTAGATTAAGATTGATATATGAAATCAATCGAGATCAATTTAATATCAAATCTGATTTGTAGATTATTTGGTTGCCTTTTTCCTATATACATTTTGTACTATAATATGGGATATGTACATTGAGTTTGTAAGCAATACAAGATACAGAAAATTTCCCACAATTCTCCTCTTTGCCTTCGTTTTCCTGCTTAGTTTTCATCTTCCAATAAAGGGACTATGATGCTTTTTCTTTCTTCATTTGCAGCGACTGGGACACCGTGGGGATCTTTTTTCCTTATTCACGGCTGATGCTGCCTTATGAGTCATGACTACCTAGATTCCACGTCACGAAGACCTTTCCTACCTACCCTTTGGAAACACCCTCTTTTGGGCCCATTCTTGACTTATTTTGTTTAATTTCTTGCACATATTTCTACATAACATTGTGAAGAAGATCACGTGATCAACGCGCTCACACGAGTTCTCTATATTCACCATATATTGCGAAGAATATCAATGTCATCAACGCATTCACACTTCACTATATTCACCATATATTGTGAAGAAAACCAACATCAGTCTTTGAGAAACGAATGGTCTTGCCCCATAATTTCTTGCCAAACCTAGACTTTTATTCACGTCTCACATACACGGGCACGCTAGTCACTGTTCATCAGCTTTCTATACATGTATGACTTCCAATTCTAACCTCGAAATTAGAATAATCAAAAAGGAAAAGCATCTATCTGCTGGAATTTTCCTTGAGCCGAATCCAAGCTGGAGCTATTAGAACAAGCCGCTGGAATTTATTGTATTTTTATCAATTTTCATTACTTTTGGACCGAATCCAGAGTAAACTATAGCTTGTCAGCATATCGTGGTACCAAATTCAACTTTCTACTAAGTGCGTGATGCGAAATGATACCTCAAAGAGAGCAATCATGATCCTTTATTATAATTTTGAGGGAGAAAACACCATTATTGGATAGTGTTAGATGTATATATTTAAAGTTAGGTTAATTATAGTTTACATTAATTGTAATTAAACCTAATTGCCTCTCACAGGGAGGGCTTGTACTCTTCATTTGGTAATATGAATGTTGACACCTAAATTTTGGCATCCCATTTAGTAATTCACTACATAGAAAATTAGAGATAGACTTTGGCTCCTAGCAAAAATAATAAATAAATAGCATAAAGTCATTAGAAGCATAATTTGATTGATTGCATTTAATCGGACCGATGGTAGATGGTTCTAAGCTTAATTGAATAAACTAACCTTGTGAGGAAGGGGCAAAATTCGGCCAAGCTTGGGTAGAGCGGTGGCCAAAATTCTGTAGAGAAGGGGGCCATAATTGGCCTAATTTAAGCTTAATTCAGCCCACTAAAAGTCTAATTAAGGAATAGCCTTAGGTTATTAGAGTCCATCAAGTTGTTAGGCTGAAATTAAGCCCGCAAGAGTAAATTAAACCTAGGATAGCATTATAAATATGCATCTATTTCATTGAGATTTTAGGCATTATCCAATAGGATATTATTGGCAAAAAAATCACTATAATTACTAATTCGATCCATAAAACTTCGGATCACTTTTTAATTATTTTGATTTTTTTGTGCATTGATGATATTTTAACTTTAAAATAATTATAATTATTAATTTAATCTGTGAGACTTCATATCAATTTTTTTTAATTATATTGATTTTTCTTGCATGTTGTGATGTTTAGGATTAGAATAATTATTAATTTAATCCGTGAGACAATATATTATTTTTTTTAATTATTTTAACCCTTTATTTGAATTTTTAATGAATATCTTGAGTGGGTTGGATATAATACTTATATTTGGAAATTGTTTGTTTTGGAAAACACCCAAAAAATCAAATTGTGTATCAGATAGGATAGTTTCCTAAATTAGGATTGCGTGTTTTTTTTGGATTAGATTGCATGTTAGATATATAGGATTTCTTGATAACATTGCCTAATTTCAATAGGATTGCATGTTTAGATAATTCTAGAATAGATTAGAATAGATTCTAGATAGCATTTTCTTTTGTAGATAGGGTTCTAGATAATGCTTGCATGTTTAGATAAACTCGCATTTTTAAAATAATTTTCTAAGATAAGATAGGGTTTAAGTCAAATTAATCCTCAAAATAGATTAGAAAATTATTCATTTTAGATAGTTTAATTAGGTTTTTTTAAATTAAAAATTTTAATTAAAAATGCAAAAAATATTATGTGCAGGTCATATAGTTTGCATGTTAGGTTCATTTAATTAGAAATTACTTATCAATAGAACTAAGTCATGTAGTTAAAGTGCATGTCATATAGGTAAGTTTTAATTTCAAGATAAGGTAAAATCCCAGAATAATTGCTTGCTTCAATGTGTTAAACTCATTTAATGCATTTTTTTTAATTGAGTGTTATTTTTAATATTTGCACACCTACATGATCATTAATTGTATGATAGTGATTTTCAAATTGCCTGCAAAGATATTTTTTGAAAATGAAAAGGATGGTACCGAAAAGGCATTAAAGAAATCTTTTGTAACCAAGTCCCCGTACCTAAATTATCTGGTTCATAGAAAAAAATAATTATCTCATATTTCTCTTAGGTATCTAATTGACCTACTATAAATTGATTAGTGGCGACTCTTAGATCAAAATTCATTTGCATGCTAAAAACTTGAACATAAGTCGTGAATTGATATGGGCTTGGGAGAGCCCAAATTAAATCTACGCTTAGTAGTCCATTTAGCCAACCCTTAGATGGTGCACTCGAGATTAGGTCGTGACATTTAAGGATTTTCCAATTTTCTGTAAATTTATTAAAATCTTCTATATTTATTTATTCTTTATGTGTAAGACCTTGATCAAAAGACACATGTGATACAGAACTAGAATAAGATATTGATTTTCTTAATAAATCTATTTTAATAAGTTTGTTTTCACGCTTCCGAGGATACCAACTAGATTTGTCCAACGGACTTACTACCCTACTGAGTTTTGCTGCCTGAACCACTACTAGTTTAACACATCTCACCTAAGGAAGGTTCAAGCCAAACTCAACAAACCATTTTCTTTTTAATAGGTTTCCGCCAAAACGAAGTTAACCATCACACTTGGCTTTTCTATTTCAAAACTGATTTCAACACCAAACAACTACCTTTCTGGTTTCAAAAATGATAGGGTCATTTTCGCCTTGTCATTAAAATCTTACTTCCACATTTTAAAAAAGGATTAAAAAATTTCCATGTTTATTTCAAATCAACTCATCACGAATCAAAGTTCTCTAACCTCATTCATTTTTTCAATAATTTCCAAGTCTCTTGGGTAACTGCTTGAAAGTTTGATTATCACCAACATGTTCACTCTTCACAAGTCCAAAACCTACTTAGAAGATTTAAAACTAAGTGGTGGGATAATTTTAAGTTCACTGAAGGCCTTTCTGAGCAAGCCATCCTAAATTGGTTAAATAAATGAAATTCTTCCTAATCACCCATTGATTACAAAACTTCATAATTTATCCTAAAAAAAATCACTGACTCAAGCTTACTTAGCAGCCATCCAATCACTAGAAGAATTTCATAGTGCATTGCAAAAACTCATTTCAAAAATAAAATCTCCAAATTTCTTTAGTAAATCCCATCACAATGACAACACAAATGAAGATGATTGCTATGGTATCAATGAGGAGAAAGAAGAGGATGAATAGAGGAAATTACATCACCAAATCACTAGATCACCAAATCACTAGAAGGGACAAAATCAAACGAAGACAAAGATAATCTCATCATGCAAAATTTTGAAAAATCTTACCTGAAGCTTTTGCCTAAGAATCCCATTAGGCGAGATGGGCCAACGCTAAAATAAAATAAAAAGATTATTGTTCATTTCGTCCGAAAGAGTCCAAACTTGCCTATAAAATGAGGAAAAGAAGAAGAAGAAGAGGGCACCACTTCAAGCATTCGGCACTAAAGCTCTCTTGTTCATTTGCTCTCTTACGTCTAAGGCTTTCTCTCTCTTTCACTTTAATCTCAAATCACTTTATAATCATCTATATAATCTTGTAATCACTCCCCAATTACCACAAATCACCATAAATCACTTGTAATCACCTTTTCAAGATATCTCCGATCACTTGTTCTGAGTTCCGATCACTTGTATCATCCATTTTTAGTAAAAATGTCTATCACTCAATAATATAAGGTTGACCTTGTCATTTCATATTCTTAACTTTCTCTTTCCCTTATGTTTAAACGAGGTAATCCTACTAGAAATTTTACTTTCCAAAAGTGTTGATTACAGTCTGGCATAACCAGAACCTTTTGAAGAAAAAGATCTTTATATTCTCTAAATCTACCTAGGGATTTACATTTCATATTTGAGAGAATGTCTTGATTTACATCTCTTTTGTGGGTTGAGTCACCTATAAATTGTTGAGATATATAGTAGATGAGAGTACAAATAGTATCTTCGATAGCTTGTCCATTTGCATCCTTGATACGCTCTCTGTGCTCATCTATTTATATGCATTTAAGATTTGAGTTTTTTGTTCATTAGTAAGGTAATTCTCCCGCCATCCTTTTAATTGCCTTGTAAAGCCTACTGCTAAAAGATTACCAACAGTATGATTGAAAACTTTTTGTTGAGTTTAAAATATTAATAATGTTATTTTCAAAGATACTATCGATATTCCATTCATAAATGGCATCGGAAAAATACTTGTTTTGAATCCTATGTGATGATTCTTCCAAGACTATATTAGGAGGTCTAGCTCTACGTTTGGCTATTTGGATTTCTAAGGAAAACCTCAAATAACGACTCAAAGTACCATCACTTTCTCAAAAGATGACCTGAAGTGAAGTTTGTCTCAAAGAATGACCCAAAGTGGTCATTTAGTCTCAAAGAAGGACCTCACTCGTCGGCTGATGAATATATGCATCTCAAATGCATATATTCCGATGGCTTGATTAGGATATTTTCATCCATTTTTTTTTACATTTTTGGTTGCCTTGTTCATCGTCTTCTTCGTCCCCTATTCACTTATTCTTGCCCAGATCAAGAACACCGAACTTAGGGAAAGGTCGGTGAGTGCCGGCTGCTGGTAAGGGTCGACGAGGGCTCAACACCCATCACCGGCAATGAGTGAGGGCTTGATGCCCATCACTAGTAGTGGGCGAGGGCCATCGAGCCCTCGCTAGCCGTGGAAGAGGGGGACCGTCCAAATCGAGGCCCTATAAGGAGGTCCTTGAGGGCAAAAGGGGTAGCCGGAGAAGTCGTTGATCTCGGAGCAGTGGTGGGAGGAAGGGATGAAGAATGCGACATGGGCGTCCCAATCGTAGTCCTGGTAGAAGACGAGGTTGTCAGTGGAGCGGCAGGTGAAGGCGGGGGAGGTCGCCCCTCACCGGCCTTGGGCAAGGGCTCGCCCACCTCACCGGCCACTAATAAGGGCCGGCGAGGGCCTGCAAGCCCTCACCCACAGCTAGCGAGGGCTCGACGGTTCTCGCTAGCTGCGGTCGAGGCCACCCTCGCCAGATCTGTCGAGGGTCGGCCAACAAGCCCTTGCCTGCGGCCGACGAGGGCTTGGTGACCCTCACCCACTGCTGACAATGGGCATCCAACCCTCACCGACCCTCACCAACGGCAAGCGCTCGCCGGCCCTTCCAAAATCCGATGTTCTTGAGAAGAAGACAAATAGGGGACGAAGAAAATGATGAACAGTGCAACCATTGACCCCAAAAAAAAAAGAAAAAAAAAAAAAAAAAGGCAACCCAAATTTTTTTAAAAAATGGACAAAAATACCCCTGATCAGGCATCGGAATATGCATCTAAGATGCATCTATTCACCAACCGGCGAGTGAGGTCATTCTTTAAGACTAAATGACCACTTTGGCTCTTTATTTGGGACAGACTCCACTCCAGATCCTCTTTTGAGAAAATGAATGCACCTTGGATCCTTATTTAGGATTTTCCCAATTTCTAATAAGAATATAATTGAATATAATAAGATATGAAATTTAGAGAATTTTGCTATATTCTATCTACTATTTGGTGATTGTAGTAATATAATTGAAAATATTGTATCATATATATATATATATATATTATTTGGTTAAAATGTCATATCAATATAAATGAATCACAAGTTTTACAAACGAATATGGTAAAAATTTCTCGTAATACTCTTGTCAACTTTATTTTTATTATGTTTTCCTTATAATTATTATTATTTTTTTATTTCTCTTTTCCCCTTCCATCATTCTTTGAGAATATTTTATTAATAGAAAACTGCGCTAATATACCTAAAATACTAAAATACCTAAAATACGTAATAAATATAATCATATATTAATATATTGAATTTTGTATTATAAGATAGAATTAAATTCAAACATATAAATAAAAATATAATTAAATTAAAAAATAAAATTTTATTTTTTATTGTGAATTTCTTATATTATATTTAAATATTATTTATACTGAAATATTTTTTAATTTTTTTTAATTTAAGAATTTTTTTATTTGAGAAAAAAAAAACTTTCCTATTATGGATATTAAAAATCTTAATCACCTTTATCACATCTCCCCACAGGATAATTGTATGGCCTATATCATTTTGATATTCGACTTTGTCCTATCTTGAGAATGCACCTAATGCAAGATAAAACAAATTTTATGCTATCTTGAATTTTATTCTAACCGCCTAACACAGCTTTTTGATAATAAAGGTTTTGAGGGTTTTTTAATGAGAGTCTATTTATTTCAAAAACTAATTCATTTTCAAAATTCTCAATGGATTTTTTTAGGACATATATTTGATTTGGAGTATCACTAATAACAAGTTTTGGTTGGCCTTGTCTTTTCATATTCTTAACTACATGATAACAAGTTTGGTTAACCAAACAATATAGTTGGATATGTTCACATTATATCATAAATATACGTGTATATATATATCGTTTGGTTAAAAGCTATATCAATATAAATTAATCATAATTTTTACAAAGGAATATGGTAAAAATATCTTGTAACACTTGTCAACTTTATTTTTATTTTTATTTTTATTATCCTCTATTTTTTAACTAATTTTTTTCATTTTTTTCCTCTTCCTTCATTCTTTAATAAAATTTTATTAATAGAAAAATGTACTAATATACCTAAAATACCTCAAATAAGTAATAATATAAATATACATTTATATATTGAATTTTATATTAGAAGATAGAATTAAATTCAAATGTATAAAAAAAATAAGATTAAATTAAAAAATAAATTTTTATTTTTTATTTTGAATTTCTTATAGAATTCAAATATTATTTATATTGAAATACAATTTTAAGTTTTTAAATTTAGGAAGTTTTTTATTAAAGAAAAATTTTCATATTATGGATATTAAAAATCTTATCCATCTTTATCTTACCTCCCCCATGGGATAATTTTATCTTACTTATATTCGATTTTGTCTTATATTGCGAAGACACCAAATGCAAGATAGGATAAATTTTAATCTATCTTGAATTTTATCTTGACAGCAAAACGCAGCCTTTTGATAATAAAAGTTTTGTGGGTTTTTCAATGAAAGTCTATTTATTTCAAGAATCGATTCATTTCAGAATTCTCAATGGATTTTTTAAGGACATATGTTTGATTTGGAGTATCATTGATAACAAGTCCTTTTATCCTAATGGCTTCTTTTGTTGGAGGTCCTCTAGCATTGAGAGTACCAAGGATTACCAATCTTTCTAAAGATCTTTTTTTATTTTCTATAGCCTTAGTAAATTCTGGACTATGGGTTCTAGGAAATTCAAAAAGGTTTAAAAATTGGTGATTTAAGAGTTTCGGATTTAGGTAATTGAGAAGAAAAAAAGTTGAATAGAAGACTATCCTACTCAATCGATTACCAATAGTATGGATATAATGATTAGTATAATTATTTTGTTGTATTATTTTTATATTTTGAGGGTCATCAATTTCAGTAATGATACAAAAATGGGTGGCAGTAATTTCACTATCTCTATATTGGATTTTAATCTTTCTCAAAGGAGTATGATTAGTTTCTATAGTTTGGCCATCATCAAGTTGCCATTTATAAGCATGATCTAAAACATCAATTCTTTGGGCTTAAGGAAATATTCTTCAAACCAATCAAAGAAAAAGATATGTCATGTTCATAAAGGAAACTATAATAAGTTTTTTTTTTTCTTTTGCTTGACCATGGAAGGTATTAAAAAAACCATTGTCTAATTTCTTTATTTCCTTCTGAATTGAATTCTTTATTTAAAATTCTCTATTGAGCTCAAATTCTTTTTTCTACAGTAAGAATTATATATATAGGTGTGGGTTAATTGCAACATAAATGAAAAGGACGTGTGCACTAGTTTAAATGCCTAGTCTTACAATATTAGTTGACAATAGGTAGTCAATAAAATAAATTGAGAATGAGAAATCACATCCGTTCAGTTGAATACCACCATTCTGTTTCTCTTTGTCAACCGTTCTTTTGCGTTAAGTGGCATTGTTGATGCAATGTTATAGGCTGAACAAGAATAAAAGCGATACCATAGGGGGACAAAATCAAATGGAAATAGATTTTCCAATTTTAGATTAGATAATAAGGGTCATCAAAATGGATTCTCCACTCGCTGGTTAAATTCTGCTTCAAATCCTGACGTTTCACTTTTCAAACTCAAAATCACAAACTAAACTGCAGCATTGATGTAGATATTGCTATATAAAAACAGTGATCAATCAAAATTTCAGTGGAGCAAATACGCAAAGTTGCAAATTTAATGTATTAATGAGTTGCAAATTTAATGTATTAATGAGGGAAAAGTGTCAGAAAAGTATTAAACCTATTGTATTAATGTCAATTTTGTCCTAAACCTTTTGACTTATGCTAATTCAATTCTTCCACTTAATTTTGTCTGAATATTTCCGAGGTGGACACTAGTTAACTTATGTGGCACGATTGTGTACCGATGTGAATTGACACCTAATAATTTTTTTGTCATAATAATATATAGATTTATGAGCATTTGCATTATACTAATACGATTTATTTAAATTTAAAAATTTAAAAAATATATATATTAGTTGTTATTATTTAAAAAAAAAAGAAAAAAGAAAAGAAACGGGAGCAGAGTCGGGCCGGGTCATTTCTTTTCTAGGCTGGACCCGGCCCAACCCCTTCCTCTCTCTTCTTTTCCTCCGTGGGGGCCGGCCCATTTTCCCTTTTCCCCGGCCTGGCTTCGCTCCCATGCCTTTGCAGGCGAAGTGCAAGCCAGAGGAGCAGAGCAGGTCGCAGCGCGATCTGGGGATCGGGGATCAGCCGGCCACGGCAGGCTGGCGGTGGCAGAAGCCATGCGCGCCTGCCGGTGGCCCTTAAAAGAGAAGAGAGGCGGTCGGTCCGAGAGGGTAGTCAGAGAGACATCGGGTGGGCGGTCTGAGAGAGAACGAGAGAGTTAGGGCCAGAGATTTCCCCCCCGCCGCGGCCGGTGGTTCACCTGAATCGCTTACGACCTTCGTCAGAAGCCAAACTGTTAGTCGTTGTTCGTCACAGCGAGTTCCCGAACCAGGTAACTCTGGAACTCTTCCCTGTTTACCGAACTTGGGATTCAACCGACGAGATTTTAGGCAAATCGTACAAAACCCAAACTGACTCATGTTAAACAATGCTGATTTAGAGCTTGATATATTATGTTTGGACCATGAACGACGTTGAATCCGAACGTGGAATTGATATTTCAAACTGTATATGGATTGTTCGATGAAATTCCCGAATGAATTGCTGAAATGGCTTTTAAGAAATCGATGCCTACAGCTTCGTTTTATGCTTGATTCGGTCCTGAGATCGTTGCGTTGTCTCTGAATGTGGGTTTCCCTTTGATTTTGTTGCATACCGCAGGAGTTGGCCATGGATGAACATCTTCTCGCCAGAAATATATACCCCTCCCCGGATAAGCCCGTAGTTAGAGACTTCAGTCCTTTCTTTTTGTCTCGGTGTGCATATATGTGTTTGATTTGTTGGAATGGCTTCCGTTTTGCATTATATATCGGGGACGTTAACATCGCCGGTGAAGTTCCGCGATGGCCGGAGATATGACCGGCGGTGATGACCTGTTTGACGGTCGGTGAGGTTGGCTGTCGACGTTGGACCGGTTGAGATTCCGGCGTTAGTTCGTTCAATGAAGTTTCAGTGTTGGGTTCGTCGATGGGAGAGCTGAAGAAATCTCGTTGGAGAAGACGACGTGAGGAAGACAACGTAGAGAAGAAATAAAAAACGAATAATAATAATTATAAAAAAAAAAGGGGGGGAAAAGAGAAAAGTGAATAATGGGCTGGATGAAATTTTAATAAGAGATGGGCTTGGGATGGTTTCTCGAGAGATATGGGCTTGTTACAATTCTAGTTGACTTGGGCTTCATATAGTTTGAATCACCTTGGGCTTGAATTGTTGTAGCGGCTCAAGCCCATCAAATCCAGGAAACAGGCAATACTCGGACCGGGCCTTCGGACTGGATTCTCTGATCCGATCCGAGTCCCATTTTCCGGAATTAAAAATTTTTGAAAACAAGGAAAAGAAAAGAAACATAATAAATAAACAAATAAATTCGAGAAAAATATTAAAATATTATTAAAGCTGTCCATTTCATTGTCAACCATGCCCACATACGCCGATTGGTGTGCACATCAGCAATATCTAATCAAAATTATTCAGAATGACTAAATTGGTAATAGGTTATAAGGTTTATAACTAAATTGGTACTACTAAAAGGTTTAGGATTAAATTGACACCAATATAAAATGTCTAAGATTTTTCTCGCATTTTTCACGTATCAATGAAGAACTGCTATACTTTGACCACACTTTTGAGTATTATACCAATACGTAATACTAAGAAAAAAAGCTCGGACATTTATTTTATTACATATGACACATTCTACAACACAAAAGAAAAAAAAAATAGTGATGTCAAATTTCATTACAAGATTGACTAGATATTGTCCTCCCCAACGTAGCCTCCATCATTGCCAATAGGTCAAGTTATGGGGTTGTTATTCATCGATGATTCTTCTTGCTCTGCAACATTAACTTTCAATTTTTTTATTTTTTTTTATAATCACTTGTGATTGAATGAAGAAATTCCTAATTCTTGAAGTGGTTGCTCTGCCCATGGACTTGAATATTTGTTTCATTTCCTAAAAGTTTTGCTGGTAAATGGGATTTGTAGCCACCGTAACAAGGAACATACCATAGATAACCCACTTGATGCAAGAGTTTAATATGATTGAGTTGATTACTCTAACAACGATACAACCTAGTGTGAGAAACTTAAAATTGATGAATGTGATTCCACTATCCCTTCGAGTTGTTATTGATGTCAAAGAGCACGATGAGAGGTACAGAAATCGATATGAAGGTCACTTGCATGATTAAAAGTAAATTCTTGATCCCAATAAGAGTAAAGGACCATCTAAGCAAGAATGTCAAGAAATGTCTAGATTTTTTTTTATCATGTCACTTTCTTGTTCTCCGAGCCTACAAAAAAGAATAACGAAAACCGAAGTCATTAATTTACGGGGCATGTAAATAATTACAACAAGAGCAGTCCACCTGCATTCTTAAATCTTGCTAGACGACTCTTACTTATCCCCAAATTAACTATACAATGAGCAAAATTAACTGCACATATGAAATACAATGGTGAGAGTTTCTCCAAAATTCCATCACGGCATGTTATCCAAGAATTCACCGTTAATGACATGCAAAGTCCATACAATTAGTCTACGGATTAATTGTGTAAGTAATATTTAGGGATGGCAAAATATTCTACTAATCCATTTTTCTACTCATATTTGTCAGATCGGGTTTAAAATGGACATTTCCAATTTTATGAATGGGTTGAAATAAGTTATAAGAAATAAAGTATAATTAAAAAATGAGTTTATATGGATTTGACTCGCACCCATCCTAATATAAAAATAAAAGAAAGAAAAACCATCACGGAGGCTTGTATGGCTTTTCCTAAATGGACGGGCAGGTGTGTTTCGCGTTTCTTGTTTCTTCAAGTAGATAACAAGAAAATATTGCGTTCTGTGAGTTGTGCCACGTCAAATTTCAACTAATCTATTCAGAACGCGACACATGTCATGGAAGGTGGAGACACCATATTAAGCGTCCATGTCCTCAAACGTCTCAACGTAGCAGCTATGGACGAGAGTTTAAAGCTCGTGCGACTATGGTCACGAGCTTGAGGCCAAGCTCGAAACTTGAGCAGCCAAGGCTACGCCTAGCTCTGGATTAGAGGTCGAGCTCCATGGCCAAAGTAGCCATGTGCCATGGGCTCGGACTCGGGCTCAATCTCTAGCTATGGTGGGCGCAAGAGGAAAGAATAAAAGCAAGGGCAAAGCAGAACAGATGAGGGATGGAGAAGATAAGGAAAAAGCAAATGCTAAAGAGAGAGAGAGATAGAGAGAGAGAGAGGAGCAAATAACCAACAGAGGAGGGAGGAAGATTTATGCAAAGTAAGCTTTGACGCGACACGTATCGCATTTTGAATGTACCAATTTAAATCTCACGTGGCACCAACTCACATGTGCAATATTTTCTCGTAGAAAACTAAACAAGTCTTTGGAAAAAAAACCTGGACAGATGTTCCACGATGTATAATTTAATTGATGTTTGATTACAACAATCGGATTCTAGTTACATATGCCGACTCCCGAATCCAATGTCAAATAAGAAAGATCCCAAGTTACATGCCTAAGATGTTCCATTAATATGCACGACGCTCGACATGCGATGGATTCAGCGGAAAATCCATGCGATCTGATGCTTGATTTGTTAAAGAAGTCAGAAACTTTTACTTGGTGTAGAAGGTAGAATGCCATCTGGTTTCTTTGGTATTCAGATGTAGATATCCATGTGAAAAAAGATATAAATAAAGATATCGTATAGTGAGAAAAGAATATAGATTTTTGATATAACTAATTAAGAGACTTGATCAATATTTTGGACTAATGAAATTAATAAAAAGTTTACGAAGAAAGTGGAGTTTTTGATATAAGAGGGACAAAAAATCATAAGATCAATGATATAGAAGAGACTTTTTAATTTTATACTATATCAAATTTTGTCTTTTTTCCTTACTATTAGTAAGATAATTTTATACGGAGCATGTAAAACGTTACAGGAATTTTTTAGAATTCACATTTCTTTAATACACTAAAAAAAACTTGTTAAATGCTTAATTATGGCAACTATCCTAAATTAAATATTAAAAAAAAAAGAGTGAGGTTATTTCCTAAAATTGCAATTGAAAGATTAATAGCAGTTTTGTTTTTTCAATGTAAATGGGGGTGGATTTAATCGATTAATCTTAGCACACCTAATTAATCATGCCTGATTCATGAAATTTGATAGTCCTCCTGACCACTACTGCGTTGGCGAGAAAGGTGAGAATTTCTCTCTTTTCTTGTTTTTACGGCCCAAAATTGATGGGGCCACCAACCTAACCGATGCCTTGGGTTTCTTCGGAGAAAGTTAGAGATTTTCTACTTTTTAGTCAGGAACAAAATAAAATAAAATTCAAGACTATGACCAATGGAATTATTATGAAAAATTAATAACTTGATAAATGTGTTAAATTGCGAATAAGCTTCTAAAAAGTACATATTCTCGATGCGTGCGGCTTCAGACAATTAAAACGAGATAGAGATAACCACCTTTGGCCTCTTTCGCCTAAATACAACTTGCTTTCTTGATGTTCTCTACCCTTTACGTAGCCCTACATTGAGCTTTCTACAAAGTAAATTCATTTCCTTAGAAAAGGAATAAAGCGTGGGTTAATTGCAAGATAAATGAAAAACACCCACTGTCTTCCCCTTTTTTGTGCAAGTTTTAAAAGTATTGTCCCACAAAATTTTTGGATAGTGGATATAGTAAATCAAATGAATGGTGAACAAGAATTCTCATCCAGTCAATTAAATAAAGGATTAATATCACGACAAATCTTAAATTGGTACACGTGTGACAAATTTACTTTCTATTAGTTTTCGCTAAATTTTACCATCAAATAACCGAGTTGAATAACACATGATAATTTATGGATATATCGATTTAAGGTTTTTGCCTTTGTATGTTATATGTATACCTGTTTATGATTTTTCATGATATTAATCCAATTTAACATAAAATAACGGATGCTAAATTTGTTATAAATAGATTAGTTTAAGATTTTTTTTTATAGTTAAAAGTTCATTTTAAATAAATTTTCCATAAATATATGGTATTAACCCTCAAAATAAAACCACTCTTATTGATGGCGTTGACCGAGAAAGATTGGCGAAGTCTAGAAATAAGACAGTGACATAGGAACGTGAAAAAGGCGGCCAGGGAGGGTGAGCAGGATTCCGTCCAGACGGGGAGAGGAGAGGAAAGAAGATGTCCGGGAGAGCATATGCAGTTTCCGGTGTGTTTCCTTCTTCCTCCACTTGTGGTCTTTCCTTTCTCGTCTCCCCTTTCAATATTTATTTGGAGCTACAAATTGTTGTCAAATAGTATCATTGATAAAACTCACATTTTTTTAGATATCCTAAAAACTCTCTCATTTTTTTATTTTTTAAAATCTACTTTTTTGAATGTGTTGTTCAATCACGGAAAATTTCCCATCATTCTCTAATTATATTGTTGTAACCGTGACATGCTATAACTAAGTGTATAACTCTTTTGTGATTTAGCAATCACATGGTTTTTTTGACCGATTTTCGCACACCTCGACTAGTCTACCCTTTCGGGAGATAGGGGGCACTCCTCCGCACCAGCCGAATATATTTAGGATTTTATGCGTGAAATGCTCCGAACAAAACTTAACCCCAACATCAGAAGGAGATGACCGAACTCCCTTACCATCCAAACCTATACCTGTATTTTTGTTCGAAAAACCTATAGCTTGTTAGTCTATAAATGTTAACAGAGTATAATGACCTTTTATCTATTGTGATTCCTCAAAAATTAATAATGAAGTAATCACCTATTGGACACTTGCATAACAGTCATAGTAAGCATCATCGACATTTATCGAGTGAGATTTATCTAATTCAAAAACTTGTTATGTGTTAGATCTCAAATATAATGGATGTAATATCTCTTTGGAATCATGATATGAGGCTGGCTGATTTTATATTGTACAAACACATAATACAAACAAAAAAGCTCGAATATTCAGGTCACATGACAAACAAAAATCTTGAAATACAAGGGGAAAAGAGATAAATGGTGTCAAATTCCATCTTGAGATCAACTAGACGATCTCCTCCCCAACTCTGCTTCCATCACCGCCATTCATCGATGGTTCTTCTTGGTTTGCAATAATAATTTTCAAAAGTTCTTTGATAATCCCTTGTGATTGAATGAACAAGTTATTGAGTCTCAAAGAAATTTCTTTGCACATGGACTTGAAGAGCTGTTTCATCTCCTGGTAAGTTTGTTGGTACTCGGGATTTGTTGCTACCATAACAAGGAACAAACCATAGATAACCCACTTGATGAAAAAATTCGGTATGATCAAGTCAATTGCTAATCCAACAACAACACATCCAAATATGAGAAACGTGAAATCGATGAATGTCTTTCCACCATTGCTACGTGTTGTTCGCAAACGAATGCCAAAGAGCACAATGAGAGCTATAGTTATCATGATGAATGTCACTTGCTTGTTCAAAAGTAAATCCTTAGCTCCAAAAAGAGCAAATGACCATTTAAGTGAGGATATCAAGAAACCTTTAGATTTTTTAGCGATGGCATCTTCTTGTTCTCCGAATCTACCAAAAGAAACAACGAAATTTGAAATCATTAGTTTATGAGGTAAATAAATAATACTAGCTTGTGGTAAGATCTTTATTGAAGCTTACTTATCCACAAATAAAACTGTAGAAAGAATTGTACTTATGAAATATCATCGTGACGATTACTCCCAAATTGCATTACTACCGGTCATACTATATGCTCATCCGAAATTAGAAACTAGAGCTCAGCATTAGCGACATGCAAAGTCCATACAATTAGTCTAAACGGATCAATTGCAACTCGTGATCAACATGGATGGATTTTGCGAAAATCGCACAAATAAAAGTTTTGACAAACATAAAAAAGCCAAGTGTACTGATTGCTCTTGATCAAAAGGAGGATATAGTTCATAAGGGTGTGCATTAGTCCTAGTCCAATCCGAAACTAGACCGAACCAGCCAATTTTGGATGGTTTCTAAAAGAATTGGTCCAATTCTCAGTTCCAAAATATTGGAACCGAAAATAACCGATCAAATTTCCAATTCCACTGAGGAAACAAACTGGTCAGACCAAACCGATAGATCAACCCAAATTATTTAATTTTTTATTTTCTTATTCTGAAATAAATCATAAATTAGTAAGTTGCATTTTAATCTTCAGTCTCTCTCTCTCTTCTTCATTCGGTAGGCGCCTCTCTCTTGATCTTGATTGAGACTGCTTTAATTTCATTGTTTTTTTATTTTTCGGATTCTGTTTTTTAGTGAATGAAAAATCGTCTCTGTTACTTTAGCTTCATAGCATCAAAGCAAAGACTGGTCTATGTGAAAGCATGACCGCCACAGGAGAATCAAGCCCAGAACATAGCCTCAGAAGTAATGAAGGAGTGGCATAATCGTATCAGAGAACGACCAGAATGAGTTTTTGCCAAACAAGCAAATAAAGCAAAGCGTTCGACAACATATGGAACCAAAACGGTCATCAGATTAATGAACAATTAAGGGGAGTGATTTACATGATAAGTTGATAACCAAGGCAAAACAAACCCACCAGTTTCATTAATTATGCTGCCTTTTCAGCTAATTGTCACCAAAAGTCTGTGCACGTATTAGAAGAATTCATGAGAAGCAAGACACACATGTGCATACAATGAAGAGTTCTATCTAATCGATATAAATTATGACTGTTCAAATGCAAAACTAACCTTTGAGCTTCAGTTGAAGTAAAATTGATGTCAGACATTGATATGCTGCTAGCTTTCCAACAGAGAGAGTTGATGCTTCCTTCAACTCTGCGCTAGAGACTATAAGTTTGCAATGAATGTGCACTTCAGGGAAGACTAGGGGCATATATATAATGAGGAGAGATAATACTGTCATTTGGTTAGATGGCGGAAGACAACAATCCTTACGTTGAGGATTAAAATATCTCTATGACCGCATACGTTTAGGATTAAAATATATCCGCGCCATCTAACCAAATGACTGTATGAGGAGGTAAGAGATAAAATATATCTCTACACCACATTCTCAAGATTAAAATATATTCATGCCATCTAACCAAATGACCGTATGAAGAGGTAAGGGATAAAATATATCTCTACACCACATTCTCGAGATTAATATATATCCGCACCATCTAACCAAATGACTGTATGAGGAGATAAGAGATAAAATATATCTCTACACCAAATTTCTCTACGGTCGTAGAGATATATTTTAATCCTCAACATATGAGGATTAAAATATATCCGCGCCATCTAACCAAATGACGATATGAGCCATCTAACCAAATGACGGTATGAGGAGGTGAGGGATAAAATATATCCCTCACATCCCTCCTCATGGATGTCGTCTTCCGTGAACAGCTACTTTTACATCCCATACATCCCTCCACTATTATCCCTCCTCATTCTACTTTACAGGGATATTTCAGACGCGTCACCCCTCCCTCTTTTTTTTTTTTTTTCTTTAGTCAGTCCTATACTAATCATATGCTAACACTCACTCTCAGACTTTTGTCCTGCCTCCTTGTAGGGCGTGGGAGTCGAAACCCACTCCTGAAATGAAATCATCCTCACCCTAATCCCCTCTGAGAATGTGGAGATTTGAACCCCAACCTCCCCCTTCCAAGATGGAAGGGTGGCCAGTGGTTACCCCTCCCTCTTGAAGTGACTAATTATTCCTGTTGTTCCATCATCCGCAACCCAACTAAACAAAGATTGAGTGGGGGCCCGCTCTTGACTTTATTGCCTTTTTATTTTTTCTTTTTGTTTGGTTGGATTTCTTCTCTCTCTTCCTTTTCTTTTAAACTTCCTAAGAAACCGTGTCTTATTCCCGGTCAATGAAAGCCTTTTTTAAAGAGTGGGCAACGGAGCGAGTTTTTGGAAATTATCAAACGAGATTTTTACGGTACACAAAATCATCTAATTTTGTTTTATGACATTTTTCATTATAGTTACAACAAGCCATCGTGACCTTATACTGTTGGAAAAGATTAATGCTGTATGTGTATTAGGAAAATGTTGTGATATCGGGAATTATAAAAAGTAGCATTTTACAACATTCTGCACTTGTATATGGCAAAAATGTCTCAGGTCTTTGTAAAGTATCATAAATCGCATTGAAGAATCATATTTGCACTTTTTACTACTAAATATCGAGACATTGGTTGAAATACAAATATTATTTTATAAACATTTTGCTTTTTAGTTTCGACGGGCAAAATCTTGTCAAAAAAATTGTGCAATTTAGGACCATTTTAACTTGAAGACAATTAGATGTGAAAAACGACATTATCTGCTTGGCCATGACAAAACGTTATACAACCCTTTTAATGTGTCGTTCAGAAAGAAATTTTCATGTTTGATGTCTTGCACTTGATTACCATATAGTGTGGATAAAATTTTGACACATGCTTTCACAATTAACCATTCTAGATTAGATGATAAGCTATTGACACTCAAATATGATTTCCGGCAAGTTATTGTCAATCGTCCTACATGGTACATCACCAAATTTTCGACAAATATTAGCTAAAAAAAGCTATAACGAAATTTTGTGCAAATGTTAAGAGCTAAATTGCAAATTTGAAAAGTTTAGGATTGCTCTAGCATACGTGCAATAAGTTCAAAACCAATTGGACGGTTTCTTCCTATTACTCTTTTTTTCTTTGGTTTTTGCTAATATTTGATCCTTAGACTTTAATGTCCCCATCCCAACCTCCCGACCACTGCGATAGATGCCCCAATGGCTTTGCCCCTTTTATTCTAGTAATATAAAAGTGTTGAACATCCCGCCTTTTTGTTTAGTGAAACTTGATGCTGTGATTTTCAACATATATAAAAGTTTACGTCCTCTTGATACCGGATATTCAAGTTGCCCAGTTCCAAGGGAGAAATCGAATGGCGGAGACAGGCAAAAGTGATGGAACTATCACATTACTCAATTTTGTTCTCTTTTTCTTTTTTTTTCTTTTTTTGCCATATGGGACGAAACGAGTGTCCCTCCTTTTCAAAAAAAATAATTTATTTGGCAGATAGCCAACTTATTATCATATTATCAGTGGACGTAGTGATAATCCGAAGAGCTATATGACTCCGAGGAGATTCAAAACAAAATGTGCACTAAAGCTTAAATCGTCACATTTGCCATATGCCATATGCTTTATCAGCTTAGTCAAATGAAAATGATGAAGCAAAATATACTAAGGAGATGAAAAACCAAAAGTGCCAACAAGATCTTAAATTTGGGATCTATAGTTTTCCAGATAAAAGAGATATGAGAATATCAGGCAAATCTTGAAGAAAACTGAAGATAAGTAGCCAAAAAAGGTAATCGATTATTCTAAAAACAATCTTATAGGGTGCCAAACATAGCAATCTTTCTTTTTAAAACAATTCGTCACATCACTTACTATTAAAATATCTACATATCCAATATAATTTATTTATTAAATTCGGAGCTCTATTTTTCTGAAACCGACTGCTAATTTCCATCGATTAAAAAAAACCCAGAAAGAAATGCCACCCAAGAAATCGAAAGCACACCTGCAGGCACGACTTTTTTTCCCTCAATCTCGTGACTTCACCGCTCGAATTGGTAAAAACTTATGTGAACAGAACACACGAACTCAGTCAACGAATCATCAGTTTCACGTTCCTATATTCCTACTCGAGCAGAGAGAGAGAGAGAGAGAGAGACTTAAAGGTTGAGAGAGGGTGGTGTTACATACGGGATACGGCTAGACGTCCTTGCTGCAATTCTTAAGGATTATATTTTTCCAGAGAAAAGGAAAGGGCGAGTAAATGCAGAAGCAGGTTAAAAGAAGCTGCCTGAACAATTCCACGCCCACCATCTCGTGCGCACCGGGGAATATCCTCCCGGCCATGACATTCCTATTTGCACTGAGCGCCAAGCGGGGGAGGGGGGTCTCCTTTTGGAGCCCTAACCGGTTCCAAAACTGGTTCCGGTTCCAATTCCACAACCGGTTCCAGTTCCGATTCCAGTTCCGATTGAAACCGGAACCGGAACCGGAATCGCCAATTCCCGGAAAAAATGAACCCGGAACCGCACTCACCCCTAACGAATTTACCTTCTATCAGTTTTCGCTAAATTTTATCATCAAATTGTTGAGTTTGATAATATATGGCAATTGACGGATTTATTGGTTTATGGTTTTAACCTCCGTTTGTCATAGGTGTACTCATTCATGATTTTTTGTGGTATTAATCCAACTTAACATAAACTAACGGATGGTAAATTTGTTATAAATGTATCATTTTGGAGTTTTTTATGGTTAAAAGTTCATTTTAAATAAATTTGTCGGTATTAACCCTTTAAAAAGCCACTCTTATCGATGGCGTAGACCGAGAAATATTGGGGATGTCTGGAAATAAGACAGTGATAGAGGAACGTGAAAAAAGGTAGGAAGGGAGGCTCAAGAAGGATACCATCTAGACAGGGACAGCAGAGAGGAAAGAAGATACTTGGGAAAGCACATGCGGTTTCCGGTGTGTTTCCTTCTTCCTCCACTTTTGGTCTCTCCTTTCTCATCTCCCCTTTAGGTATCTATCTGAAGCTACAAATTCTTGTCAAATAGTATCATTGATAAAAACACACATTTTTTTAGATATCCTAAAATAATCTCTCATTCTTTTATTTGTTAAAATCTGCTAATTTTCCATCATTCTCTAATTATATTATTGTAACTGTGACATGTTGTAACTAAGTATATAACTCTTCTAGGAATTAGCAGTCACATAGTGTTTGGACTGATTTTCGCACATCTCAACTAGTCTATCTTTTCGGGAGATAGGGGCACTCCCCCACACCGACCGGATTTTTGCAAGATTTTATGCGTGAAATGCTCCCAACAAAACTTAAACCGAACATCAAAGGAGATGACTGAACTCCTTTACCATCCAAGCCTATACCTTTTATTTTGTTCGAAAAACATATACCTTAGTCTATAAATGTTAATAGAGTATAATGACTTTTTGTTCAATTGGGATTCCTAAAAAATTAATGATGAAGTAATTCACCTATTGGACACTCACATAATAGTCATAATAAGCATCATCCACATTTATTGAGGGAGATTTACCTAATTCAAAAACTTGTTAGGTGTTAGATCTCAAATATGATGGATGTAATGTCTCTCTGGAATCATGTTATAAGGCTGGCTGATTTTATATCGTACAAACACATAATATAGAGAAAAAAGTTCGGATATTTATGTCACATGACATACAAACATCTTGAAATACAAGGGAAAAAAGAGAGACAAAGAGTGTCGAATTCCATGGCGAGATCAACTAGACAATGTCCTCCCCAACTCCTCTTCTGTCTCTGCCAACAGGTCGAGTCACAACGTTGTCATTCATTGGTGGCTCTTCTTGGTTTGCAATAATAATTTTCAAAAGTTCTTTAATAATCCCTTGCGATTGAATGAACAAGTTTTTGAGTATCGAAGAAATTTCTTCGCACATGGACTTGAAAATTTGTTTCATCTCTTGGTATATTTGTTGGTACTTGGGATTTGTTGCTACCATAACAAGGAACATACCATAGATAACCCACTTGATGAAAGAATTCAATATGATCGAGTCAATTGCTACTCCAACAACGACACATCCCACTATGAGAAACATGAGATTGATGAATGGCTTTCCACCATCGCTTTGTGTTGTTCGTGAATAGATGCCAAAGAGCACGATGAGAACTATAACTATCGTGATGAAGGTTATTTGCTTGTTTAAAAGTAAATCCTTAGCTCCATAAAGAGCTAATGACCATATAAGTGAGGATATTAGGAAATCTTTTGATTTCTTAGTGATGGCATCTTCTTGCTGTCCGAGTCTATGAGAAAGAACAACAAAATTAGAAATCATTAGTTTATGAGGTAAATAAATAATATCAGCTTGTAGTACAGTCTTTATGGAAGCTTACTTATCCACAAATAAAACTGTAGAATGAATTGTACATATATAAAATGATGGTGACGATTTCTCCCAAATTGCATTACTAGCGGTCATACCATATGCTAATCCAAAATTAGAAACTAGAGCTCAGCATTAGTGACATGCAAAGTCCATATAATTAGGCTAAATAGATCAATTGCAATAAGTAATAAACGAGTCGTGACTGATATGGATGGGTTTTGCGAAAATCGCACAAATAAAAGATCCAACAAACATAAAAAGCCAAGTGCATTGATTGCTCTTGATCCAAAGGATTGGTCCTGGTCCAAACCGGCCAATTTTGAGTGATTCTTGAAAGAATTAGTTCGACTCTCAATTCCAAAAATTTGGAACCGAAAATAACCTATACAATTCCCAATTCCACGTGAGGAATCGGACCAGCCCCGGCCAAACCAAACCAACGGATCAACCCAAATTACTTAATTTTTCATTATTTTCTTATTCTGAAATAAATCATAAATTAGTAAGTTGCATTTCAATCTTCTCTCTCATTCGGTAGGCGCCTCTCTCTCGATCTTGATGGAGACTGCTTTAATTTCACTGTTTTTTTTTTTTTTTTTTTTGGGTTCTTTCTCAAATACCTGTATTCTTTCAACGAGGCAATCTGCTTCTTTAGAGAATTAAAAATCGTCTCTGTTACTTTAGCTTCACGGTATCAAATCAAAGAGTGGTCTATCTGAAAGCATGGCGGCCACGCGAGAATCAAGCCAGAGCATAGCCTCAGAAGTACTGAAGGAGTGGCATGATCGTATGAGAGAAAGATCAGAATGGGCATTTGCCAAACAAGCAAATAAAGCAAGCGATCGACAACATGTGGAACCAAAATGGTCAGCAGATTAGTGACCATTCTAAAGGGGAGTGATTTACATGATAACCAAGGTAAAAAAAACCCACCATTTTTCATTAATCATGCTGCCTATTCAGCTATTTGTCACCAGAAGTCTCTGCATGTATTAGAAGAAACAAAGAAGAGCAAAAAATATACAGCCAATCCCCATGCAACCTGTTCGTCCGGTTCTCAAGTGGACAAGATGGATTCTTGGCTCTAGGTTGGGAATCGATCTACCGTAAAACCAATCACTCCTAATAATTTATAAGGAGCAAGACACTCATGCATACAATGAAGAGTTCTATCTAATCGACATAAGGTATGAATGCTCAAATTCAAAACTAACCTCCGAGCCTCAGTTGAAGTAAGGTTGATGTCAGACATCAATGTGTTGCTAGATTTTCAACAAAGAGAGTTGATGCTTCCTTCAGCCCTGCACTAGAGATTACCAATACACATACATTTATAGAATGAGGGGATTGCTCCCTCTAAAGGAAATGACGATTGCTCCCTCTAAAGGAATTGACGATATTATCCTTCCTCAGTCTAATTTGCGGTGTCTAGAGGGGATTGCTCCCTCTAAAGGAAATGACGATTGCTCCCTCTAAAGGAATTGACGATATTATCCTTCCTCAGTCTAATTTGCGGTGTCTAGAGGGAATTGCTCCCTCTAAAGGAAATGACGATTGCTCCCTCAAAAGGAATTGACGATATTATCCTTCCTCAGTCTAATTTGCGGTGTCTAGAGGGAATTGCTCCCTCTAAAGGAAATGACGATTGCTCCCTCAAAAGGAATTGACGATATTATCCTTCCTCAGTCTAATTTGCGGTGTCTAGAGGGAATTGCTCCCTCTAAAGGAAATGACGATTGCTCCCTCTAAAGGAATTGACGATATTATCCTTCCTCAGTCTAATTTGCGGTGTCTAGAGGGAATTGCTCCCTCTAAAGGATGACGATTGCTCCCTCTAAAGGAATTGACGATATTATCCTTCCTCAGTCTAATTTGCGATGTCTAGAGGGAATTGCTCCCTCTAAAGGATGACGATTGCTCCCTCTAAAGGAATTGACGATATTATCCTTCCTCAGTCTAATTTACGGTGTCTAGCGGGAATTGCTCCCTCTAAAGGAATTGACGATTGCTCCCTCTAAAGGAATTGACGATATTATCCTTCCTCATTCTACTTTACCGATTTTGCCAGTGATGTCACCCCATCGTTCCAAACGAGATCGAGTGGGGGCCCACTCTTGAATTATATTACCTTTTTATTTTTCCTTTTGGTTTGGGTGGATTTCTTCTTTCTCTTCCTTTTCTTTTAAATTTTCTATAAGAAACCGTGTCTCATTTCCGGTCAATGACGGCCGAATTGTGACTCCAGAAAGCCTTCTTTTAAAGAGTGGGCAACTGAAGGGGTATTTGGAAATTATCAAATGAGATTTCTATGGTGCACAAAATCCTCTAATTTTGTTTTATGATATTTTTCATTATAGTTATAACAGACCATCGTGACCTCAAATGATTGGAAAAAATTAATACCGTGTGTATATTAGGAAAATGTTGTGATATCGGGAATTATAAAAGTAACATTTTACAACATTTTGCACTTGTACATGGCAAAAATGCCTTAAGTCTTTGTAAAATATCATAAATCACATAAAAAAATCTTATTTGCACTTTGTAACTACTAAATTTTGTGACATTGGTTGAAACATAAATTATTTTACAAACATTTTGCTTTTTAGTTTCAACAGGGAAAATCTTGTCAAAAAAAAAATGTGCGGTTTAGGACCATTTTAATTTGAAGACAATTAGATGTGGAAAAAGACTTTCTCTGCTTGCCCATGACAACGTTATATAACCTTTTTAATGTGTCACTCAAAAAGAAATTTTCATGTTTGATCTCTCACTTACTTAGGTGCCTCTTTTCTTGCTGTTGAAACGGAACCCGGAAGAAAAATGAACTCTTGATCAATCCCTCCTGGAATAGAACATAAAGACATACATCAGAAGTCGATACATGAGGAAATCTGCAAGTAAAACTCCACTAAACCCAACCTCCAAAGAAGACATTCCAATATGTAGCAAGAAAATGTTGGTTTCCTCATCCTCCAGATCACTTAATCCACCATCTTTCACCACTGACTTATTTATTGGTATCAGCTTAACTTAAACAAGAAAAGAAATTTTGGAGTCATTTTCCTTTGTCTTTCCTCAACCCTAAGAATTTAAATTCTAACAAGCACCACTAGTACTGTCACTAATTCTGATATCATCATTGCTAACTAGTGAAAGGAGTGTAAAAAGTCATAGCCAATTCCTCACCATACCTGGTCTGAACAGAAGGTAGACTTGGCATTCTCAACCACTCAGGAGCTTTCAGAGCCTTGTATCATGTTGCATCGATGGACAATCTTCGAGAAATCATCAAGACTTAGCTGTAACATAGACAGAAAAGTCACGCCACAAACAGATAATTTGATTCCTAAAGACCCAAAACCAGAATCAACATTTGATCCCCATTTTACTTTTACATCATTAAATTTATGCTGATTCCTAAGAAAATAAATCCTTAATACTACTGTTGGCAATTGTTTTCCTTTGCATAACATTACTAGAAATTTATTCAATCTAGCAAAGGAGATCTAAAAATAAAAGAGATAGATGAAGATGGAGAAAATTACATTCTCCTATGCCAAGAGTGAGCTAACTAAAAGATATGACTAGAGATTGACCTTAAAATAACTATGTAAAAATTCATATCCTAACAGAAGCCTTTTTCCCACACTTCCAGCACGACTAGTCTTGCCAGCATATTACCTCATTTACTTTCACTACCCCATTGTTATGATTAGATCAAGTTGGTGATACTTTCCCAGACAGTCATAGTGAAGTCAAATTTAATATTGTTCGATTCTTGAAACATGGACATTAATGCAAGATAATTTATAAAATTGCCTAGATTTTGATCTGAATTAATAATTTAAGAATTTCGTTAACAAGTGCCACCAGAGCACTTCCTGAAAACCTCAATAAAGAAAGTTTGTCATTTCCAATGCACTATCTTTCTCGTATTATGCATAATAAATGAAATAAAAAAAAAAAAATTCTCTATTAAGTACAGTTAAGAGTGTTGCCAGGATACTCGCTAACAAGACCCATAACTTAATTATGTATCTATTCAACAACAGATACTCTGTCCTCATGGATGTTTAATGAGATTTCATAACACTGCAGTCAATTAAATTAACAATGCTGAGACCTTTTTTCAGAATTTGTAACAATTCAGTCCAAGGAATGCAGTTGACAAAAGGATTAGCATGCAGGACTGGAGATGAAACAAAAATAGTACTAGGCTAGACCTTTCCATCTCCATCACTATCAAAGCAGTGAATCATGTTGGCTAGTTCCTCGTCTGTCCATGTAAAGTCATGAGCATCAGCTACTTTGGCTAAATCATGCATAGTGATGCCGCCCTTCCCTGCTTCTGCATGACACATGCAAGCTCATCAGTTCCAGAAACAAAAAGGCTCATAAGCCAAAAAGGGGCAACTATTGCCCCAGCCTCCCACATTGTGGAGTCCAGGAAGGGCTACATGTACCCACTTAACAATAAGATCACAAGCCACAGAAAGAAAAAGAAGGTCCAGAAGAAAATAGAAAAACTGTGTAGTAAAATTGATATTCTGTGACATATTTTGGCAGTTTCTGATATCACAGCAATCAAGAAACAACGTACCTCACAACTATATACTAGCAAACCAAAATCCGCCAGATCTTCAACAGTTTAACATCCCTTTTCAAACCATAAATATCTCCCTCCAGACTGACCTTCTATGGATGTTGGTTTCTGAAATACGAATGTTTCAGCCTAAAAATAAACTAGCTTCTCTGGACCTCCCTACCATTTGGACTAATGATGCACAAGGACAAGTGAACCTGACGTGTGAAACCAACAAAGTGGTTACCACAGCCGTCAATGCCCCAAAAAAAAATAAAAAAATGAAGGAAAGAACGTGAAAAATATGCATCCATCATCTGCCAAGCATAGACATAGAAACTCCATTAACCATCAATTACCATCAAACTGAAAGAAATGCATAATCAGCTCGTCCTCAGTCATCTTCACCCGGCTGGTAAACTGGATATTGATAATTATTTACAAGAAAACAAACAAACAAACAAACAAACAAAGACAGTCAGCCAGGAAAGGAAAAGGAAAACAAAATTCTCTTAAAACAATTATTAGGATAAGAGTGTTACAGACTGTTTTTCTCCTCTTAAGCATTCTAGGATTTTCTTGAGTCTTTTCTACTCTGCCTTTAAGATTTACACCAGCCTCATTTTTGGATGACCATGAACCCACTGTTCCTGAAACTCCGGCAGAATCATGCAGAGACAGCACAATGGCCTGCATTTTGCCAATGCCTTTTTTAATATTGATCTCGCGGTTACTACACATGTAATAGATTTCTAATCCATGCCGAGATGAAACCCAAGCTTCACTCTAGAATGAGAATATTACAATCATGAAAATACTAGATTTACCTTCGCCAATTCAGCATCATCATCAACATAATCCAACTTATTCGGTAACTTTTTGGTCTGAGGTTTCTTCTTCGGTTTGGACACTTTTCTCTTTCCCTGGAGGAGGAGATAGTCACAAAAGGTAAAACACAACATTTCAAAGCAAGACAGATGTATTGCAAAAGTATTGACATGACCATTGTCCCAAGAAGGACAAGAAGCTTGGTTATAAGAAGACATATCAAAATAATACATGATCAAAAAAATTTGCCGAATATGGCTCATCAATCGTGCTCTCATCAATCTTTAAACTTCTTCCACCCACATTAAAGAATAGGAACGTCAATTCAGGTTTAGCTCCTTTTACTTTTCTCATGTCACAGCTTCTGGGATATGTGATATATCTGAAATCTGATCTGAATACTAAAATGGATTAGGACTAAAAACAAGGAAAACAACATTGATTTCAAACTAAGCATGTCGCAATTGGTACTAAGTATCATCGCCAAATTCTCTAAGTTCATAACTAATGAATCTATGCGTCTTCCATACAACACCCTAATCTCACCTAACATAGAACAACCAAGGACATGAAGTTGCAGATGTTCAATATGTCCGTTGCGATTACTATAATAACATGTCCACGACTGATACATACACAACTTACTTAAAAGTTCCCAAGTGCACCTCAGATCCATAGTTTCCTATTGTTGTCTAAATCCCGATTTAAATGGAAATCTTATTGCTTGAAAAGCAATAAGAGGAGATACAGAAAGAAAAGGTGCCTTCCACCCAAACCCACACCATGAGGATAGACAAAGCACTGGAAAAGCTAATCTTAAATGAATGCCATAAGTCAATTTGACTAAAATCACCCACACTATATTATTTGGTAATTAAGTCATTTATTCAATTGTGGTGTTAATATTTAACCAATTTGGTGAAAACGGTATTTTTAATGGCAGTAGATGCAACTAGAGTATCACCAAATTAAAGTCCTTCACTAAAGCAGTCTGGAGTAATTAGCAATAGTGAAATTCGAAATAAGTAGCCAATAAACAATTAGACTGAAATTTTGGAATTTATTGTGATAGATTTGAAATGCCGAGGAATATTAAAATTACACAATTTAATTGACATTCTCGAGGATTTAAAAAAAAGGGAAAAAACAAAGGGAAAGATAGCGTGTTAATCTGCTAGCGAGTATACTTAAGTGTCACACAGTTTCTAACCAACTGCACAAAGTTTTGCTTAGGTCGGGTAATCTATAGAGATGTTGGCAAGTCAAATAGCATAACTAAGTATTCAATGCCACTTCAAGCCAAAAATCTCACGGTTACTTAGGATCCAACTTGGATCTTCTCATGACAGTCCTCTGTTTAATTAGGCCAACTATTCCTCAGAAACACCAGTGAAGTTTCAAGAATGTCACAATCAAAGTAATAAAATCCAGTTGCAGCATAAATAAATTCATTCTAATTAAGAAGGCGCTCAATGCAGCCACTGCAGCAATATTTGTGAATAAAACGCTTCGTGAAGAAGCCTGAAGAACGAAGGTAACTCAGGAAGAAAGTGCTCCCGAATGCACTTCGCGACAATATTAACCAAAAAATTATACTAGGAAAAAAAAAGACAGTGTTGTCAAAAAAACAGATAGGCAACACTTCCAAGTGACCGCAATTTGTGGAGAGCACACAACAGTTCAGACTGGAATGAAATAAAGCTAGAGCCGCCGAGCCGAAAAATTATACTATAAAAAAAAGACAGTGCTGTGGAAAAAACAGATAGGCAACACTTCCAAGTGACCACAATTTGTGGTGAACACACAACAGTTCAGACTGGAATGAAATCCGCCAAGCCGGAAAATTAATGACCCCCGAGCACGAATCACTTCATTCACTATAATGGCCCCATTGTCATTCTCATTGAGAAAAATTCAAGAAATGAGAAACTCTGTGATCGTTTCTTTCTCTTGACTCCGTTGTCTTAAACCCACCTTCCCATTTTCACATACACCTTAAACGCCAACTACGCTAGGAACTTCAATTCACGCAAAAACAACAGAAGCAGATAAAGAATTACCCAATAGGAAAGAACCGACCTTTCTTTTACCAGACCCAGATACTTCAAAATCCCGATCATCCTCCTAATCGTCGACGCTAAGATCATCGTCATCGCCGCCATCACCGTCCAAAGCAGGCGCGTAATCACCATCCTTGTTGTTGTCGTCGTCGTCGTCGTCCTCGCCGCCCACCTTCCCCTTGCCCTTCGCGTCGCCCTTTCTCGCCTTCCGACTCAAACCCATCACGGAACTCGCCAGGTTTCGGAGGCCCAGGGCCTCCATCCTCCTCTTGTTCTCCGCGATCCTCGACAGCCTCTGCTTCTCGTAATTCGATACAGGCGTCACCTCCGTCGGGTCGGGTAGCGTCGGAGGCTCCGGTTCGGAGCCCGAGCTCGCCTCCGCTCCGTTGGGCTCCGCGTCGGAAGTGGGAGAGCGGCCTTCGCCGCCATTCGAGCGGCCGCGGCGAATTCTCGAGACGAAAATGGCGACTGGCCGTCGCGAAATGACAGGTTCGAGGGGAGTGAAGAAAATGGGAGGGAAGTCGATATAAAAGCAAGCGCGGTCGAGTCGCACCGGTCCGACCGGATTTTGAGGCTTAAGCATTTGGACCGGTCCGGTCCGGTCGGGACCGAGTCGTAGACAAGGTGATTTGGGAGCACTTACTACTTCAAATGAGATGAAGACTTGCACACTTTTAACACTCACTTAACATGTGAATTTTCGTTTGAGCAAGAGGAAAAAATTGTGCTTCGAGCACATGAAAATATCCATGTTGTAGGTCGAAACTAAAGAGACGATATCCGAACTATTCGAATTCACTTAAGAATGGTGATTTCATTTTGACCTGATTTTTTTTAATATGTCTACATGCAAGCGTTACCTCAAAAAAATTGCTTAGCGAAGTAAATGGAGAAGCCGACATGTTATCACTTGAACTTTACTATGAACATACATGTTGGATATAACGGTTTCTCTCCATAAGTCAATTCATTATGAGCATTTGTAAAAATTACCATCACTTTGCATATTGTCGCTTCTTTAATTTTCTCGTGTAAAAACAAATGAAAAAGGAAAAATTGCTCTCCTCAACATTGATGGACCCTTCTAAAATGTCAAAATGTGTCTTCTATATCTACACATTTAAACTTAGTCGACTTTATTGACCAAAAAAAAAAATTATGATTGGCTAGTGTTTCGCTTTCTATGAGTTCCGAGTTTACTCTTGCATCCAAAGACTAAAACTACTTCATATAGCATCAACTTTTAATGCTGCGCATAATACATTAGGGGAATATTTCAAAATACACCACACATTGGACGCATCATCTCAAAAGAGCCAACAAAGTAACACTTGTCTCAAACGGCCCCCACAATTTAGTGGAACCAGTTTTGCTCAATAGAATAGAACTGACCAAGAATGGGCTGAAAACTGGCCAAGGTTGGCCGTGCTAATCAAAATACATGGAGAACTTCTGCACTGTGCTTTGATGCTGCAAAAGCATTCGGCCATCTGTTTTTTGTTGGTTAGGAACAAAAAAAAAAGTGTGTTTTGTTGGTTTTTTCTTTTCGGTCGAATGTTTTGTTTTGTTGGCTGTTGGACTGTCCGTAATTGGCAGGACTGGTTGTGTGTGTGTGTGTGGTGGAACTGGCCAAACATGTGGGCCTGAAAGTGGCCAAGCAAAGGCCAAGAAAACTTTAAAAAATGGTCAAGCAAAGCCGAAGGCTGGCCAGATACGAGCTGAAGAATGGCCGTCCGGAGCTGAGTTTGGCCAATGCTTATCCGTCCATTCCACGGTGTAATGGACAACTTTTGTGCAATGGACTTGGCAACGCATCCCTGCTTTACACTAGCAGAATATTACTTGATGGCTCGCAATGCAACAGCATTCGTTGCACCTTAAACCCCAATCTTAAATTCATGGATACAAAAAGCACTATGTCATGGCAATACATAACTATCAAGATATTCACGACCATTCTCTTTCGGATAGGCTCTAAAAAGAGAAGGAAGGATGACCGGAATGTTAACAAGCACCTAGTAATTGAATTCGCTTGAATAATAGTACAAGCACATAAACAGAGGAAAAACCTCATATATCCATTTTACATATCGTTCAAACACCTTACAATGCGAAGGAAAAAAAAAAGAAATAAAGGGTGTCAAATTCTATCACGAGACCAACTAGGCAATGTCCTCCTCGTCTCCACCACCGTTGCCATCCACCGATCGAGTTACAATGGTATTATTCATCGATGATTCTTCTTGGTTTGCAACATTAATTTTCAAAAGATTTTCAATGAACCCAAGTGATTCTATGAACATGTCTCTGAGTCTCGAATAAGTTGCTCCGCACATAGACTTGATGATTTGTTTCATCTCTTGAAAAAATTGTTGATAATCGGGATTTGTAGCTACCATAGCAAGGAATATACCATAGATAGCCCACTTGATATAAGAATTCGGTACAATCGAGTTGAGTGTTATTCCAACAATGAGACACCCAAGTGTAAGAAACACAAAATTGATGAATATCATTCCACGATTGCCTCGTGTTGTTCGCGAACTGATGCCGAAAAGAATTATGAGAGCAATGGAAATCACGACGAAGGTCAATTGCTTGTTCATAAGTAAATCCTTGACTCCAAGAAAAGCAAGTAACCATCTAAGCGTGGATGTCAAGAAAGCTTTCAATTTTTCAGTGATGGCATCTTCTTGTCCTCCGGGTCTACCAAAAATAACAACAAAATCTAAAATCATTTATTTAAGGTACAAATAAATAATATTGTAGTAGAAACGGCTTAAATCTTGCTCAACGGAAGCTTACTCATCCACATAGTAAAATTAAGTGTACATGATGGTGAGAATTTCTCCTAGATCGCATTACGACACATTATTTGCCAATCCGAAATAGCAATCAAAAGCTTAGTAAGTGAAGAGTAGTAATCGAGGTAAATTTCGAGTTGTTGAATGTAAAACTAACCTCCGAGCTTCAGTTGAAGTAGAGTTGATGTCCGACATTGATCTATGCTAGCTTTCCAACGAAGAGGGTTGAAGTTTTTTTCACCTCAGCACAAGAGGCAAAGAGCTCACAGCGAATGCAAATTAGAGGGGGGATTTCACGGAGAAGCTTCCGAACAGAGAGGGTTGAGTTCTTGTTCCCACGCTTGATTTGAGCAATAGCCGGGGATTTAATGGTGAGGCTTCTCCGAGTGATAAAAGGGCACATAAGGAGGATTCAACCGGTACTTTGTACTTATGCTATGCTCGCGACTGGCTGGACATTTAATGTCAAGCCCGTGAGAGTACGCTCGACAGCGTCATGTCAAGCCCGCGAGAGTACTCTCGCGGGCTTGACATTAAATGTCCAGCCAGTCGCGAGCATAGCATAAGGACAAAGTACTTTAGCGAGTTTCTCGCGAGCGTATTCTCGCGAGCTTGACATTAAATGTCCAGCCGGTCGCGAGCATAGCATAGGGACGAAGTACTTTATCCACATGCTATGAGAGCGAATATAATTCCTCAAGGGATACAAGGGGAGTCAAGGAGGATGCTACCAGGAAGAAATATATTCAGGTCGCTCCATGGGGATAAAGTAGTTTGTCCTATGCTATGATGGCCCCGTGGAGCGACTGTGACGTCATCAGAGCATAGGGAGCGACCTGAATATATTAAATCCCCGGCTATTGCTCAGACCCTCCTTTTCTCGCTGATCTTCAAAAGTACAACTGCATACTTACATTTAACATCTAATCTTTTCTCAATAAGGCAATTTAAAATGGCACATACTGGGATAGTGCGTACTATTCTAACAAGCTTTGACTAGAGTATAATCAATGACAAGGTCTCAAAATAAAATTTTAATTTTGATATAACATTTGAAAATTACACGGATAAAGTATCGGTCAATGCCAAGATGAATTTATTACACAAGGAATTTTCGAAGTTGATGTATTTACATCCGAAGTAAGAATACGTCTATTCTCATCATGTTAATTTTCAATATCTTGAAAAATAAACCATAGTATTGACCCTTTAATAATTACATCAAAGCACAATAAAGGTTTAGTTCTCGGAATTTTTTTTATTGATTTGTTAGATATTATTAGATTAATATTTGAGCGGACAATATGGAAAGAAAGAAAAAATAGTTTGATAAAAGATTGGAAAAAAATAATTATTGGGATAATGTGCCAAAAGATTGGAACCTGGCACCTCCCATCTGAATGGCCGGTTTGCTAAAAGACATCCGCTAGTTTTCTGGGTTGACGACTAGACGGGCTATTTGGCCGGAAGTAGAAATAAAGTTTCATTTTGCGGGGCGAAAGTCATGTTACTTGTGATCACATAGAAATTAGTGATAATTTAACTCCATCATAGAAATTTGGGAAAATTTATAACTAGAGTACTTGAACTTTGAATTTAATTGCCCAATAACTAAATGTAAGATTTTTCACGATTAATGTACCGACTAATCTTTTGGAGGACGATTGACATACCGAACAAATCAGCAATTCTAAGATTATTTAATAAAAAAAAAATAGTTTGATTTCTTCGAAGGACATCAATCGGAAAAAAAGTTCAACATTATATATTTTGGAGATCGAAATCAAAACCTAGCAACTTGATCACAAATTTCCCTACAGTGATCACAAACAAAATTGGCTTGAAATCAACACAAAGATGCATGGAATTATAAGGTTATCAACCAGTGCAATAGCACACACACGTCCCCTACGCCTTACATAAACACATTAAAAACCACATCATGCTAGTTTCTAGGTCCAATGCGATAGCCCATACACGGGCGATGAAGAATAAGAGATATATTTAAAATCTAGTAAAATAAGCGGAAATATGATTTTATAAATAGATAATGCACAATAAAATCAATGTGGTAGGAGAGCTCTCCAAATTTTTCTTTATTAAAAAAAAATGGAATTCAGAAAAAGAGACACCATGCTTAGTGCAAATTAATTAAGTAAACAAAGAGTTTCGATGCTTTACTTTCAGATTAATATTGTGTGCTTGACTGCAAAAGCTAAATTAAGTCATTACGCAACTATAATAGTTAAAATCCATTGGCTAGTGTATTAGAAAAGTCTTGTAGTTAATAATATCACCCAAAATAAGTAATATCTCTAACAAAACTAAGCCAAGTCAGATGAATTCGGTGCTTCCATGCTAGTAAGTTTATTATATTTTCATCAATTTGCAGTGATGTTAGAGCAAATCCAGAGGAAACTATAGCTTGCCAGCATCTCCTAATGCCAAATTCAACTTTCTACTAAGTGCCCGCATTGAAATGAAACCCTAAAAGAGTCCACGAGCCCGATCACGATCATTTATTATAATTTTGAGGGATAAAACACCATTATTAAATAGCATGTTTGCGGATTTTATTGTACACCATTTGATGACTTTTATCAGATGGATTTTTTTTTTGGGGGGGGGAGAGCCGAAGCCGCGATACTTATTCCATATTGAAATATACCTAACAAGTGCTCTAAGACGCATCTGTTGTTACAAAAATACTTAATTAATATATTATCGGCAGAAAAGTCGAGCACTTCGGAGATGAAAATTTCGTTTTTTCTCCTTTTCCTGAACGCCTTCCCACGGTTATTTTCTTTCTCTTACGAGAATGAAGATGAAGAAATTTCCTCTCTTCTTTTCTCAATATCTGAAGTTGGAAAACGCGTATTGAACCAAACACATTTCCACGATTGATTTTCCTCCACACAAGAGAATCAAGATGAAAATTTTCTTCTCCGTGTCCTTTTCAATATCTGAAGTTTCCATGCTGTTGCAGGGCTGAAGCAAGAATTCAACAAATAGATCGGAATGGTTTGCATTAAAAAGCACGTATGTTTTTTTGCCGCCCTTGTTAATGATTGGTCCCTCTAATCTTTGTGTGTGAGATAATGTGAAGCTATCTTCAAATACAAGAGTAAGTTTTTAACATAAAAAATTTTTATGTAGTATAATGTGAAAAAACATTCACTTGAGTGTCTATTTCTAACAATTCGTCGAGTGAAATTTTAACTCCGACATATTTTTTCAAAGAAATTCAAGTCAAACGTGGACAATCTTAGATTATTGTGGCAAAAGAAAACCCTAATCTTAGAAGGGGAATGCAGGCATGTACACTGGCATCTTGTCTTTCAAGTCAAACATGGACAATGCGTTCCTTCGTCGGACCCATTACAATCAATCCTACTCCCATTCCCAACCCCAACAGTCTCCAAATCCTCCTGGACTCTCCATCTTCACGATTCGAGGTCAAAAATAGAAAACTTCAATCGCTATCTCTCTTATCTCTAACAAGCAAATAACTTATTTGTGTGTGGCAATGGATTGAGGAAACATGGCTCTACCATCGGAGAAGAAGAGTGAGAAATGGAGAATCTGGCGAGTAAGGCACTGTTTCATAACCATTCAAACAGTGCTTGATTATAATTCTTTGTTCCCATAATCAGTTTGGGACGAGAATTGCATTTGGTAAAATTTTTGTTCCTGAGAACAAATTTGTTTCCAGAATCAGTTTGGGACGAGAATTAAGAATAAAAAAAAAGTTGATTCTTGTTCTGGGAACAAAATTGAGAATCAAAACTCTTATTCTTCTTTTTTCTTCTTCCTCATCGACTGCCATTCCGTGACCGCCGCCCACCGCCGCCCGTTGCTGTCCGCCGCCGCTACCAGTCGCCGACAACCTGTCCGGCAAGCTCGCCAGAGGCTCGCCAGGCTAGGGCGAGGCCGAGCCTCGATGAGGTTGGGCGAGCCTCGCCTAGCTGCCGGCGAGGCCGAGCTGACGACCGACCTAAAGAAGAATTAGAATAGGAGAAAAAAGAAAAAGAAAAAATTATAAAAATTATTTTAAAATTAAAATAAATTGATTTGGAACAGAATCAATAAACACGATATCAAACGCAATTCTATTCCAGAATCAGAAATTTTGTACAGTTATCAAACGCGTTCTTTTACTCAGAATCAGTTCCCGGGAACAGAATAAAAAATAATCATTTTTTATTAGAATTTGTTCCCGGGAACAAAAAATTGTTACCAAATGCACCCTAACATGTTTGAAAGATTTAATTCCCACCCTTTCAGATTTTTGGATTTTTCATATCTCTCCTCCCCTTTTTTTTATTTTTCATTTTTCCTTTTTAACATTAGTCATTAAAAATGAGGATTTACAGAGAAATCTCCACTCTCCCCAGGTCCAACAAGCCCTAATTTTCTATTTCAGCCATAGTTTTTAATTTTAACTTTGCACTTTATTTTATATGCAGAAATGCAAATTCAAAAAAGTCACACTCCGCGTCCACCCTCTCCCTTGTCCCGGCGACCAAGCCTTGGCCACGAGAGCTTTGTCCACAGATATGGAGATGCAGAGCAGTGGTCTACCATGGACGGCCTCTCGTCCACAGATTTCAGCACCCACCTCCACGTCCACCTCAGTCGTCGTGAACTTCCGTCATCGCTCACAGCCAAGACTCCAAATCTAGCCAAACTTCCAAATCTGCAACCATGGCCGTGAGCGACAACGGTTCCAGATCTAGACTTCATAAACCTTTGTGTATCCCCCTCCGTCTTCGTGTGTGAACGAGCTGTCGTCGCTCGTGGCCAAGGCTCCAGAGCTGGCACTAATGGACCTGGTTCTACACATCATTTTCTGTTTTGGTCGTCTAGTGACAGAACAAACCTGCACACTTTCAATCCATGGATAGTGTGTTGATTGGTTGAAGGAGAGACCAGCTTCAGCCGTGGATCCAGTCCTTTGCTGCCAGATCTGGAAGTGAGGCACCGAGTGGAGGAAACGACCGAGTTGGAGAGATGCACACCGGCGGCTCCGGCGGTGGCAACGGCGGAAGAAGGCGTGGAGGTTGGGCTCATGGCTCGCCGGTGACCAAATCCAGTTCCTTGCGGTTTGGGACCGTTTTGACTTGAGTACGAATCGATGTAGAAAACATTTGTACAATGCCATAAATTGAAATATCTAAACTCAAGGACATTCTCTGCTTGGCCACACGTCATAGAACCTTTTTAATGTTTTCCAAAAAATAAAAAATCAAAGAAATTTCATTTTTGATGTCTTGCCCTTGATTATTATATACCATGGACAAGATGTTCACGCATGCTTACCCAATCGACCAACCTAAATTAGATGCGTGGACACCTAAATTTTAATTACTTTTTTTTGTCAAATTTTTTTTACTACTTATTTAGTAATAAGTTGCATAGAAAGATCATGACTAAACTTTAGCCCCTAAATAATAATACTAATTAAATTGCAATTAGATTTTAGAAGCATTCTTATTTGATAACATCAATGGTAATAGGCTCATATAGTTGCATTGACCCGAGAGCGAATGGGCTTTAGTGAATGATTTAAAGCTTGATTGAGTCCACGACATCAAATGTTTCTCCAAGCCCATGGAAGGATATGATGACGGAAATTCGCATATAATATGCACGTGGGGTTCTAAACTCGGATAGATTATGAGAAGTAAATTGGCAATCATATCATAGAATTTTTGGGAACCGAGCTTAATTTCTATGCGTGCACAATTCTTTGTGGATACCAAATATAAAAGGGACGGATAAATGTCACAGCTGGCGAGTGTCGGCAGGATCCGGTCAAATAAAAAAAAAAAAGCTTAGTTGATTGATAGGGGAAAGGAAATATATGGTGGTCCTAAAAGGAAGTCCGTGAGGTGGGCCTAAATAGGTTCACAAGCAAAAGGAGGGGGGCGCTTCACATAGGATTCACAGAAAGGGAAGATTCATGTTCGCCATGGTGAGAGACGGCAGGGAAGATACAGGGGAGACACGACTCAGTACATAGAATTGCAGCGGCAATCGTCTCTGTCCCCTGCCGCATCTAACCTTTGTGCGCTTACGAGCTTTGCCTTCTTGGAGTTTTCCAGCCATCGTGAGCTTCCTGTGGCAGTTTCCGGCGACTTTGCCATGCCAGATCGGTCCTCACCGTGGTGACGGCAGTCCGCAATTACCACCGAATCGCTCTCATCTATTAGTGCCCATCGATGTTTCGCTAGCAAGCTGCCCTGCAGAGTCCTTGCTCGCGCTTCCCACATGTGCCCACGAATGTACCTCAATCTTGCCCTCCTTGGTTTTGAAAGCAAATAAAAACTGGAGTATGGTGGGAGCAGGGAAGAAGACAAACGCAGGTAGCGGAGAAGTAATAATGAGAAGAGGAAGAGAGATTGTGGAATTTGTCTCTTCTTGTTGTGTGAAAGCTGGAAAGTTGACTGAGTTCCGAAAGAGAGACCACGTGGAATTGAAGCAAGAGAAGATCGTGACTTTGTGGTTCAATCAAGGAGTCCCACCGAGCGGCACTCATCACGGCCAAGCCATCCTGGGCCGTGAATTCATTGATCACCGAACCACACCAGCTGCGGATTCTTTGTTTTTGCAGGTTCCCCATTCCTCGCGGCCTCGCCATGCACCACCATCCTCGGCCACGAACTCACCACCGCAGCCTTACCTTCGTGAACGGCGATATCTCACCACCGGCAAGGTCCGCGAGGAGCGTAGCCATGCGTGCCGGATACCACAGTCTGGTCACCCGTCGGCCACCAGGCCGTGACCCACTGTCGGGCCATCGCGATTCCCCCGAGCCACTATCCGTCCGAGGTACAAACACTCGCCCCGAGTATTAGTTTAAGTGGCTTGATTTAAAGTTTGTTTAAGTATTTATTCATTGAACTTGTGTCAACACACGCTTGGTTCGTATTTGATGAACTTGAAGCGTTTAATCAGCAAATTCAACAAAAACTTGAAGATAGTATCCAGAAAAACTTCAAAGATGCCGAATGTTTTACATGCCATATCAATTATGTCTATTTCCATATAGTTTCACAGTATAACTCGTATATTTTTTGGTTAAAATTTATTGTCCAGCTCCCCTAATGTGAAGTTCTAGGTCCGCCATTGTTGAGGACTAATTATTCAACATTTACCTATCTGCCAAAAGAAAAATTAGTTTATCGGACCAAAAACGAGCACCCATCGGGAATTAAATCGTCCAGCCCCTTAAAACCTACCACTCGAATCCAAGAGGAGGGTAGGCTAAGCAGATAAAAAAATTTGCTCAGAAGAATTTCCATGTTGTGGCAATTCCACGTAGAAGGTGTATTACTCCAAAAACACCTCCCTTACATTGCCCTTAATATAATTTTTTTTTTAAAGGAAAAAGTTCTAAAGGTTATAAAAAAAATAATTACTATGCTTAATAGCGGGCTAGTTACGCCTATCGTCGAAATGGACAATTGGACTCTTTATTATTATTATCTTTATTTAGTTGTTGAGACAATTTTTTTTTTTAAAAACAAAAACAAAAGGAAGGTGTTTCCTTGTTCCAAGATACTTTATTTATGAAAATTGGAAAAGTTAATGGTATGAATGAAAGGATTTATATAAATACTTCGAAAAGGAACAAGGGGTGGGTTAATTGCAAGATAAATGAAAAACACCTGCTGTGCTTCCCCTTTCTTGCGCAACTTTTAAGAGCATGGTCCTACAATAATTGAGAATAGTGGATACAGTAAATCAAATGAGTGGTGAACAAGAAATCTCATCTGGTCAATTAAATAAAGAAATTAATATTATGAAAAATTGCTTTTATTAGTTTTTGCTAAATTTTATCATCAAATTGCTGAATTGAATAGTACGTGGTACTTGACAGGTATACCAAGTGTAATAATTTGTGATTTTTCGTTATATAAATTCAATATAATGAAAATTAATGGAGGATAAATTTATTATAAATATATCAATTTAGAATATTTAATTGTTAAAAAAAATCATCTAGAATAAATTTATTAAAAGTATATCAATTTGAAGTTTTTCAATAGTATTAACCCTTAAATAAAACCACTCTGGTTGATGGAGTTGACCGAGAAAGATTGGGGAAGTCTAGAAACAAGACGGTGATGTAGCGACGTGGAAAGGGGCGAGGGAGGCTCAGGAGAGATTCCTTCTGGACAGGGAGAGGAGAGAGAATATGTCTAGGAAAGCACGTAGTTTCCAATGTGTTTCCTTCTTCCTCCGCTTTTGTTCTCTCCCTTTCTCATCTCCCCCTTTCGGTATCTATTTCGAGCTACAAATTCTTGTCATATTGGATCATTGATAAAACTCACATTTTTATTAAATATCCTAAAATAATCTCTCAAATTTTGGATTTGTTCAAATCTACTTTTGTGAACGTGTTTAATCACAGAAAATTTTCCATCATTCTCTAATTATATTATTGTAACCGTGACAAATTATAAGTAAGTGTATAACTCTCTTGAGATTTAGCAATCACATAGTGTTCAAACCGATTTTTGCACACCTCGACTAGTCTACCATTTTGGGAGATAGGGGGCACGCACCCACACTAGCTAGATATATTTAGGATTTTATGTGTGAAATGCTCCGAACAAAACTTGAACCAAACATCAAAAGGGAATGAACAAGCTCCTTTACCATCCAAACCTATACCCTTTTTTTGTTCAAAAAACCTATACATTATGAGTCTATAAATGTTAATAGAGTATAATGACTTTTGTTTTATTGGGATTCTTTAAAAATTAATAATGAAGTGATTCACATTTTGGACACTTGAATAACATTCGTGGTAAGCACCATCAACATTTATCGAGTGAAATTTACCGAATTCAAAAACTTGTCATATGTTAGATCTCAAATATGATCCATGTAACGTCTCTTTGAAATCATGATATGAGGCTGGCTGATTTACATTTCTTTTCCGATTGTTTCTCTCTATTCCAAGGATTAGAGATTATCTTCAACACAATATTGTTCTCTAACACAAGTGACCATAGCCAAATGCCTTGGGTCTTTTTGACTTTTTCTAAAGAGTCCCGTGTTCGAATTTGCTTACAATAGCGCAGGAGCAAATCGTTCCAAAAAAGAGAGTCCATATTTTTGTAACTTTCTGGAGCTGAACAACGAACTGCCAATTCTAAAAGATTATCCTTGGGGGACTAAAAAAATATGACTCCGAAATGGACGTAGGACTCCCATGATAAGCTAGGTCATTGTGACTTTTTGACCTTTTTATTATTAAAAAATACGATTTATGAGTCCTTTGTCATCTGAGATGCTATGTAATCCCAAACAGGAAACGTGACATTAGTGGGTTTTTCATCACAATTTTTCCGGGAAAAGGCATTGTGGATTCATACTACAGGCAGGACAAAAAAAAAGGTGAATAGCATAGGGCACATAATTGATGGGGAAATAGATTTGCATTGTCAATCCTGGAGAAATATGCGAGAATTGCAAATTTAATATATCGTCTAATCACACTTTTACATATCGTACAAACAAATAATATGGAGAAAAAAGCTTGGACATTCACTTCTAATAGCATACAAGCATCTTGAAATACAAAGGGAAAATGAGAGATAAAGGGTGTGGAATTTCACCACGAGATCAACTAGACATTGTTCTCCCCGGTTCCGCTTCCATCACCGCCAACAGGACAACTCACAGCATTGTTAGTCATCGATTGTTCTTCTTGGTTTGCAATAATAATTTTCAAAAGCTTTTTGATAATCCCTTGTGATCGAATGAATAAGTTTTTGAGTCTTGAAGAAATTTCTTCGCACATGGACTTGAAAATCTGTTTCACGTCTTGGTAAATTTGTTGGTACGTGGGATTTGTTGCTACCAAGATAAGGAACAAACCATAGATAACACACTTAATGAAAGAATTCAGTACGATCGAGTCAATTGCTACACCAACAACGGCACATCCAAGTATGAGAAACATGAAATTGATGAATGTCTTTCCACCATTGCTTTGTATTGTCAGCGAACGGATGCCAAAGAGCATGATGAGAGCTATAGCTATTGTGATGAAGGTTATTTGCTTGTTTAAAAGTAAATCCTTAGCTCCAAAAAGTGCAAATGACCATTTAAGCGAGGAAATCAAGAAACCTTTCGATTTTTTAGCCTTGGCATCTTCTTGCTGTCCGAGTCTACAATAATGAACAATGAAATTTGAAATAATTAGTTTAAGAGGTAAATAAATAATACCATATTGTAGTACGATCTTTATGGAAGCTTACTCCAAAAATAAAAATGTAGAATGAATTGTACATATGAAATATGACGGTGACGATCTCTCCCAAATTGCATGACTACCAATCATACCATATGCTAATCCAAAATTAGAAACTAGAGCTCAGCATTAGCGACATGCAATGTCCATATAGTTAGTATAAACGGATCAATTGCAATAAGTAATAAATGACTCATGATTGATATGGATGGATTTTGCAAAAATTGCACAAACAAAAGCTCCAGCAAACATAAAAAGCCAAGTGCACAAATTGCTTTTGATCCAAAGGAGGATATAGTTCATAAGAGTGTGCATCGGTCCCAATCCAACCCAAGAACCACCGGGAACTGGCTAATTGGGTGATTTCTAAAAGAACTGGTCCGATTCTTGATTCCAAAAATTTGAAACTGAAAATTTCATGTGAGGAATCAAACCGGCGAGACCAAACCGACAGATCAACTCAAATTACTTAATTTCTTTATCTTCTTATTCTGTAATAAATCATAAATTAGTAAATTGCATTTGAATTTTCAGTCTCTCTCTCTCTCCTTTTCATTCGGTAGGCTTCTATGTCTCGATCTTGACTGAGACTGCTTTAATTTCACTGTTTTATTAAATTTTGGGTTCTTCCTCTTTAGTGAATGAAAAATCGTCTCGGTGAAAAATCGTCTCCGTTACTTTAGCTTCACAGTATGTGAAAGCATGAATGCCACACGAGAATCAAGCCCAGAACATGTGCTCAGAAGTAACGTAAGGAGTGGCATAATTGTATCGGAGAAAGATCAGAATGGGCATTTGCCAAACAAGCAAATAAAGCAAGCGATCGACAACATATGGAACCAAAATGGTCGGCAGATTAATGAACATTCTAAAGGGGAGTGATTTACATGATAACAAAGGCAAAACAACCCACTAGTTTCATTAATCATGCTGCCTTTTCAGTTAATTGTCACCAAAAGTCTCTGCATGTATTAGAAGAAACAAAGGAAAAAAAATATACAGCCAATCCCCGTCCAATCTCACATGGACAAGATAGGTTCCTGATCCTAGGTTGGGAATTAACTCACCGTAAAGCCGATCACTAAATAGTTCATAAGGCATAAGATACATACGTGCATACAATGATGAGTTCTATCTAATTGATGTAAATTATGACTGTTTGAATGCAAAACTAACCTTTGAGTCTCGGTTGAATTGAAGTTGATGCCAGACATCAATCCGTTGCTAGCTTTCCAATAGAGAGAATTGATGCTTCCTTTGGCTCTGAACTAGAGGTTAAGAGTTTTTTGGTGAATGCGCACTTCAGATAATACTAAGGATATGTCTATATAAGGAGGAGGGACAATACCACTAGAAAACGCAGCCTCTGTAGACCCCATCCGGCATGTAAACCTTTAATTTCTAATGGCTAGTCTTCGCGCGAAGACTAGCCATTAGAAATTAAAGTTTACATGCCGGATGGGTCTACGGCTGTCCCATCCGGCTGGTGGAGGTACGAGGACTACCCGGATGGAGTCTGATGAGGACTACGGAAGTCCCTGGGTCTAACAAGGCGTGTAATCCCATGGGACGAGAGGGGGTCCACTCTTGACTTATATTACCTTTTTATTTTTCCTTTTTGTTTGGTTGGATTTCTTCTTTCTCTTCTTTTTCTTTTACACTTTTTAAGAAACCGGATCTTATTTCCAGTCAATGACGGTCGAATAGTAACCCTAGAAAGCCTTTTTCTTTAAGAGTGGGCAATTGAACGGGTTTTTGGAAATTATCAAATGAGATTTTTATGGTACACAAAATCCTCTAATTTTGTTTTATGACATTTTTCATTATAGTTATAACAAACCATTGTGACCTCATACGATTGGAAAAGATTAATATTGTATATGTATTAGGAAAATGTTACGGGAATTATAAAAAGTAACATTTTACAACATTCTGCACTTGTAGAATTTTCTCCCTAGCGAAGATAAATTCATTGTTGTTTTCAAATTTCAACAGAAGAATGAGTAGAGTAAGACTTTGAACTTCACAGAAAGGGAAAAGCAATACCCTACCTAATAATCTTTGATTAGATTATAAACAATGACTAATGCCTCAAATGAAATTTTAGTTTAGATACAGCATTTGAAAATGACTGGGATTAAATATCAACTAATGCAAAGAAGAATTTATTACATAAAGAATGTTTGGAGTTAATGTTGTATTTACATCAGATTTAAGTATATGCCTATTCTCATTGTGGTTCATGAGTCATTTGTCGGTTTTCCATATCTAATAAAATAAACCTTCGTCGTGGCCCTTAATCATTACATCAAAGCACAACAAATTCTCAGTTTTTCCGATATTTTCTTATAAATTTATTTCATATTAGCATAGAATTTGTAAAATATAATAAAGAACAAAAAAATCAAGGAAAAAGATTGGAAAAAAAGAATAATCGGGATAATGTGCCTAAACATCCGTTTTCGCTATGGGCTATTTAGTCCACAGCCATGATCGCGGGGCCAAAGTACATTATCTAAAAACATTAAAGAAGTCAACATCCAATCTCAGATCAACACGTAGCAAACTTGTGAAAAATGTCGATGATTTACCACTTCGGTATTTTCATGAATAGATTGAGATAAGTGCAAATGTGGACATCACCAATGTCTAATTCAGTTGGCACAAGAAAAGAATCCTCTTCTTGCCGTGATGGCCTTACAAGGATCGACTTCACGTTTTGACACGTAAATCATGTAAAACTCATTCAAGAACCATTACCATCACTGATATGTGATAGGCCTTGTTACAATCATGAACAAAGTAAGTAATATTGATATAAGACAAGCGTTATTTTGAGTGAAATGGCATTGTTGATCCATACTATAGGCAGGGCAAAAATGGAAGTGATACCATTGGGGAAACGATCAATTTGGAAGTAGATTTTGCACTATCAATATCTAGCTTCAAAAGAAAAAAAGAATCAACTTCCAAAAGGTGTAGAACCTAACTCTCGTGGCTTAACAACGCCTCTATCAATATGCATGTCTTCATTCATATATTCCCTCCTCACACGAACAGGCAAAAAAGCGCCACAACATTAAGACATAAATATCATATTAAATTCCACAACGAATAATTGTCCAAGCAAACCTCCAGTCCAATCATAATGGTGCCAAAACATGAAGAAAAACACCTCATGATGTTGACCACACTTTTGCGTATTTTATAAAACATAACAAGTAGAAAAAAGCCTAGACATACATTTCACTTGTCGTACAAACAGCGGGAAAAGTATCAAAAAAAATTCTAAACCTATTACATTGGTACCAATTCAGTCCTAAACCTTTTAATTGAATTAAGTTAGTCCTAAACATTTTCCTATTGATACAAATTCAGTCCAAAACCTTTCAATTGGATCAATTTAATCCTAAACATTTTCACATTGGTATTAATTCAATCCATCTGGCCAATTTTGTCTAGCCAGTGCTAACGTGGATGTTGACTAGTGGCCGGATGATGACGTGGAAATTTTTAAATGATTTTTATTTTTTTTCAAATTTTTAATTTTTTCTTTTTCTTTTCTTCTCTTTTTCTTTTCTTTTCCTTCTTCTTCCTCCTTGGACTCTCCTCATAGTGGCTAGTGAGCCTCCGATGAGGCTCACTGGCCACTAGGCAAGGGCCGCGAAGCCCTCACCGGATGTAGATGAGGGCAGTCTCGCATGTGGCCTTGGGCAAGGTCAAGCGAGGGCTACGACCCTCGCCGAAGGCTCGTTAGCCATTGCAAGGAAAGTCCAAGGAGAAAGAAGAAGGAAAATAAAATTAAAAAAGAAAAATTTAAAAATTTAAAAAAAAAAATTTAAAAATTACCACATCAACATCCGACTACCGAACGGTGTCCACGTTAGCACCGGCTGGCCAAAATTGGCCAGATAGACTGAATTAGTACCAACGTGAAATGGTTTTGACTAAATTAGTCCAATTAATAGGTTTATGACTGAATTAATACCTATATAAAAAGGTTTTGGACCAAATTGATCCAATTAAAAGGTTTATGACTGAATTTGTATCAATATAATAGATTTAGGATTTTTTTTGCTACTTTTCCCTACAAACACCTCATATTATATTAAGAAAAACATAGATGAAGGGCATTGACTCCCTTACAAGATCCATTAGACAATGTCCTCCCCAAATCTGTCCCCATCTCCACCAGTTGGTCGAGTCATAGTGTTGATATTCATTGATGATTCTTCTCTTCAGTAACATTAATTTTCAAAAGACTTTCAATATTTTTGTGATTGAAAGAGCAAGTTTTAAGTCTTAAAGAAGTTGCTCCGCGTATGGACTTGAAGATTTGTTTCATATTTTGAAAAACCTATTGGGAATCAGGATTTGTAGCTACCATAGGAAGGAACATACCATAAATAACCCACTTGATGTAAGAATTCAGCTATTCCAACATAGAGACATTCTAGCATAAGAAATGTCAAATTGATGAATGTCATTCCACAACCACTTCGTGTCAATCTCGAACCGATGCCAAAGAACCCGATGAAAGCTACGGAAATTGTGATGAAGGTCGCTTGCTTGTCTATATGTAAATTCTTAGCTCCAAGAAGAACAAATGACCATTTAAGCAAGGATCGGGAATTCTTTCGATTTTTTAACGATGTCATCTTCTTCTTCTTCTCTGAGCCTTTCAAAAAGAACAAACGAAAACTGAAATCGTCAATATCTGGTGCAAGTAAATAATACAAACTTGTAGCAAGAGCAGCGCACATACATGCTCAAATCTTTCTTAACGAAAGCTTATTTATCCATAAATTAACTATACAACTAGTAAGATTAACTGTGATGTGAGAATTTCTCGCAAATTGCATTATGACATGTCAGGTACTAGACTACACCGTTCATGGCATGCAAAGTCCATATGATTAGTCTAACGGATTTTTGCGTAAGTAATAATTAGGGGTGGCAAAATATTGTACTAACCCATTTTTCCACTGGTCTTTGTCGGTTCACTTTCAAAATGGGCATCTCCGACTTTATGAATGTGTTGAAATGAGTTAGAAGAAACGAAGTACAATTAAAATTTATCTCGGACCCATCTTAATAAAAATATATATTATATAAAGAAAAACCATCACGCAGGTCTGTACGGCATTTTTTTAATGGACGGGCAGGTGCATTTTCCGTTTCTTGTTTCTTCACGTAGAAAACTAAACAAGTCTTTGTAAAAAAGGCTTGGACAGATATTACACAACGCACAGTACTGTAACGAAAATCGAAAAAAAAAGAAAAGAAAAAAGGAGGAGGTTTTTCTTAGTCATAGTTTGTAATACTGTGTCGCATGGTGAACCAAACACTCTCAACGGTGGTTCAGTCAAAAAGAATTTACCTTAACTTAGATGAATAATTTCCAACTAATAATAATTATCCTCTGTTCTACGGAATCCTTTTTGTCCATTTGTCAATACTCCCGATATGTCGTTATGTTGCAATGATGCTCTGCAAAGTGGATAATAATTCTTTTGGCTTTATATCTTATTTGGTAAATTTAGGCAACGGATTCGAGGGCACAAGTGCTGAAATATTTCGAAATAACAAAAAGAGAGGAAAAGTATAACCGCTACGGACAATAAGTACAAACTAGCCAGATGAAGTTGACTCCTAAGGTCGCGATGAAAATGGTATATGATGTTAGAAGGAACGTTTGAATCATTTTTAAGAGAAAAGAAGAGGTCGATCGGTCTCTACATGCTCATCATATAAAGTAAAGTTCTTCGTATTAGAGGTTATGACGGAGCTCAAACCCAAGTTAAATATACCAACTCCAAATCCAATGTCAAATAAGAAAGATCCCATTAATATGAATGATGCTCGACATGCGATGGATTTAGTGGAAAATCCATGCAATCCGATGCTTACTTTGTTAAAGAAATTGGAAACTATTGCGAGGAAACCATTCGATTTGGAAGGGAAGAATCGAATTGAACCGAGCTCTATTTTGAACAAAGTGAATGCAAGTCACAACAAATTCAAATAATGAAAATGACAAAAAAAATCATGATGCAAATCTCAGGAAATCAAAGATTGAAAATGAATATCTCAGTTGCTTAAAACATGAATTTTTTCACTCATCTATACTCATGCCGCCATTGGCAACTGTCGCCTCCTTGTGATAAGATTTCAATGAAAATCTATATTTATGAGATAAAATTGCTAAGAATTGGAGCTTGCATTGGGTTGGGTCTTAAATTATAAGAGGTTGAGTATAAATCACTAAAGTCGTATTGCCTAAAAATGTATCGATTTGTGTCAAATCCAATTTCGACTCACCTAAAACCGACTCGATCCATCCACTTAACATGACTACTAATAAATAACTCTTGATCGATATGGATGGATTTGCAAAAGTCTGTGCAAACAAAAGTTCCAAGAAACATCTAAAGCCTAGTGCCCCAAAATGCTCGTGACCCAAAGGAGGACGGAGTTCATAAGGAAAAAGGTAAACATAGGCAAACGATGAAGAGCACTAATCAATGTAAATCTCGGCTGTTTTGAATGCAAAACTTAGCTCTGAGGTTCAATTGATGTCAGACATTGAGCCATGCTAGCTCTCCAATATAGAGAGCCGATGCCTTTTTTCACTTCTGCGCCAGAAGAGACCTTTGTAGAGACTGCAAATCGGTGTTTGGTTCTCATAGTCTTCATGCACGGGGGAATACCGCATAACTTAAGGAAGGACCGCTTTTACTTGAAACGGATCTCTACTTAAATATTGTCAAGATATTCGTCAGCAAACTGCGACGACTACGTAGTCCCAAGTTGCAATATGTATATTATATATATTCGTCATTCAACGTTTGAGGGCGATGATTACAGCCCTTCCCGAGAATTTCTTCAAGTCACGTACACTGGTCATAAGCACTTCTATATTTGTATGACTTCCAAATCTAATCAAAGAGGAAAAGCATTTATCTGGGTGGATTTGTTAGACCGACGGCGCATGTGTTTTTGAAATGAAATCCTAAAAGGGGCCCCGTCACGATCCGTCCATTATGGATTGAAGTTTCTCCATGTCCAGGGTTATTTATTGGCGGATTCTTTTTACACCATCTGATGACTTTATTAGATGGATTTTGTTAAAAACAGTACGCCCATGATACTTACCAAGAAGCCGTGTAAAGAAAGTTTGCAGCTTTTAATACACTATTTTTCTCGTGTGATTAGTAACTAACCCTTTATAAATCGAAACTTCTGTATTAAGTATACTAAATAAGTGCTAAGAGACTCGATTTCAAACCCTCAATAGATATATTATTGGCAGAATAGACAAGCACATGGGGATGAAAATTTCTTTTTCCTCCTTTTTTGAAGTCTGAAGGCTTTTCCATGATGATTTTCCTTCTCACATGACAATGAAGATGAGAATATCTTTTCTCTCCTTTTTTTGATTTCTGAAGTTGCCGAATACGTATTGCACTAAACTCATTTCCATTAATCGTGATGATTACCATGATGATTGTCCTCCGCACACGAGAATGAAGATGCAAAACTCTTTTATTTTTTCTTTTACTTTTTTAATCTCTGAAGTTTCCATGATGTTGCTGGCTGAAGAGAGAATTCCGCGTTGAAAAACTATTTTGATGGAGACTATAAAAAAGGATGAAGATAAATTAGAGATAGTCAGAATGGTTTGCTTTCAAAAACTCTTGCCGTCGTCCTTGTTAATTATGGGTCCCTCTAATCTTTGGACAAAGTGAACGCAAGTCGCGACAAATTCAGATAATGAAAATGACATACATATGATGCAAGTCTCAGTAAATCAAATAACGAAAATGAGTATCTCACCTAGTTGAAATATAATTGGCAAAAGATTTAGCAAAGAACATGTCATCCAATTTTTGCATCATGGTTTGTTAGGTTTATGAAATGGAAACCAAAACAAGAGACGCAAAAGGAGAAACTCTTTGGTTTTGTGATTGTTCAAGAACAAGTATCATTGAATCCACCAAATCATAAATTTTTTCCCTCATCTATACTCCTGCGGCCAGTGGCAACTGTCACCTCCTTGTGATAAGTTGTTTGTGAAAAGCTATATTTAAGAGAGAAAAATGCTAAGAATTGAAGTCCTGATTGGGTTGGGTCTAGATTTGTATCGGGTCAGATTTAAATAAGTGGTATTGCATAAAAATTGAAGATCCGTTTTATCTCCTTATAAATTTGTTAGTAATTAGGATATGTAGCTACCACAATAAGAAATAAACCATAGATAACCCACTTGATATAAGAATTTAGTATAATCGAGTCAATTGCTACTCTAACAACGAGATATCCTAGTACGAGAAACGCAAAATTGCTGAATATCTTTCCATGATTGCTTCGTGTTGTTCATGAAATAATGCCAAAGAGCACAATGAGAACTACAACTATCGTGATGAAGGTTGCTTGCATGTTTAAAAGTGCATCCTTAGCTCCTCAAAGAGTAAATTATTATGAAATACATTAATGAATGAAATACATGAATGGATATTCATTATATTCATCTTATCTAATGTGCTTATTATGGTACATTTTTATAATACATTCTAAGTACATCTCCCTATACAATGAACGTTCATCTCCCCTATCCAGTACATGTATCATTCGATACATTGTTATTAATGATAAGTACATTCTTGTTCTCCTATAAATAAGAGTTTAGTTTTGATGTACAAAAGAACAACACAGAACAACTATGAGATACTGGAAATAAAACTCTCTCATCTGGCTTTCTCTATCATCTCTGGTGTTCACTTGCTTTCTTTTCTCAATCTATTCTCTATTATATATTTGCAACGCAATATTTTACAACATAAATGACCATTTAGGCAAGAATGTCAGGAAATCTTTTAATTTTCAACGACAGCATCTTCTTGTTCTCTGAACCTACAAAAAAGAAAAAAAATCTGAAATCACTAGTTTATGAGGCAAATAAATAATATTAGCTTGGAGCACGAGTTGTCCAGCTGCATGCTTAAATCTTGCTTCATGGAAGCCTACTTATCCAAAAATAAAACTGTACAATGAGTTGTACATGTGAAATATGATGGTGGCAATCTCTCCCAAATTGCATTACTACCGGTCATATGCAAATCCAAAATTACAAGCTAGAGCTCAGCACTGGCGACATGCAAAGTCCATATAATTAGTCTAAATGGATCAGTTGCGGTATGTAATAAATGACTCTTGATTGATATTGATGGATTTTGCGAAGATTGCATAAATAAAAGCTCTAACAAACATAAAGCCAAGTGCGTTGATTGCTCCTAACCCAAGGGGGATAGGGGTGTGCATCGGTCCCAATCTAACTCAGGAACTGGATCAGATTGGCCCGAACCAATCAATTCTGAGTGTTTCCCCAAGGAATCGGGAATAATTGGTCTGGTTTCCGATTTCAAGGCCAGACCAAACCGATGGCTTGGCTCAGATTACTTAATATTTTTTTTATTTTCTTATTCCGAAGCCAATCTTAAATTAGTAAATTGCATTGCAATTTTCAGTCTCTCTTTTTCATTGGGTTGGCGCGCCTACCTCTCGATCTTGAGACTGCTTTAATTTCATTGTTTTTTAAAATTATTTTTTGGGTTCTTTCTCGAGTACTTCTTCTATTCTTTCAATGTGCCAATGTGCTTCTTTTTTTTTTTTTTGGGTCGAAGCCAATGTGCTTCTTTAGTCAATGAAAATCGTCTCTGTTACTTTTAGCTTCACAGTATCAAATTAAAGAGCGGTCTACGTGAAAGCATGACTGCCACATGAGAATCAAGCCCAGAACATAGACGCAGGAATGGCATCATAATTATACCAGAGAAAGATCAACATGGGCATTTGCCAAACAAGCAAATAAAGCAAGCGATCGACAACATATGAAACCAAATTGGTCAGCAGATTAATGAACATTCTAAAGGCGAGTGATTACATGATAACCAAGGCAAACCAACCCACACCAGTTTCATTTAATGATGTTGCCTTTTCAACTAATTACCACCTGATTCTGAACAGTCTGTGTACGTATTAGAAGAAACCAAAAAAAAAGTACAGCTTTTCCCGTTCTAATCCAGGAACCAGACCAGCACCGACCAGTCTGGTCCAGTTCTCATGTGGACAAGATTGATTCCTGATTCCAGGGATCACCCCTACAATGCAAGCTAAATGGGCACACAGTCCATTGACACGATGCACGGCACCAGGCACACGAGCCAGGGAACTGGGCGCACACACGGGTTAATGGACACGATGTATGGCACTGGGCACACACAATCCGTGGACATCATCATGCACACGATTGGTGTGGCTCATAAGGAACAAGTTATACGATAACACATGCAAACATGGAACAGTATCTATCTAATCAAGAGTCTACTAATCCCCTGATACACATATGCAAACAATTGAGTTTTAATCCCTAATAGTTAGTTGGTAAGGAACAAGATACACACATGCAAATAATGAAGAGTTCTGTCTAATCAATGTAAATTTTGACTGTTTGCATGCAAAACTATCTCTGACCTCAGTAGAAGTAAAGTTGAAGCTTTGTACAGTGGTTGTTCATATGTGCGTTAATATATAATACCGCTGTTTTCGACCAAAAAAAAAAAAACATCGATCTGTGCTAGCTTTCCAACTAAGAGAATTGATGTTTCCTTTCAGCTCTGCGCGAGAGGCAAAGAGTCGGCAGTGAATTGAATGAATGAATGCACTTCAGGCATACTTGGATCTTTCATAAAGACATTTTTTTTTTCTTGGTTGAGTGAGGAGGGTGCTGGGAAGTTGGAGTTAAAGTGATTTTAGTTATGATTATGTCTCTATAGATTCCCATTTGGAGTTTTTGGAGGAACTATTGGAGTTAAGTTTTTTTTTTTTTTTTTTTTGAAGGATAACGTGAAAACCATTCACTTGAGTGCCTATTCTTACTATTAGTATTAAGTGGAATTTTGATACCGATGTGACTTTTTGCAAAGAAATTCAAGTTGAACATGGATGATCTTAGATTAATGCGGCAAAAGAAAACCCTGATCTTAGAAGGGGAATGCAGGCAGGCACATTGACTTGATCGGAGTTCCGACTCTCGGCATGCGAAGATCAACAACGAAGAGATTGTCTCGAGTATCTTGGCAGGCCACCGTGATGCGTTCCTTCGTTGGATCCACACGATCAATCCTACTTCCATTCCCACCCCAATAGTCTCCAAATCCTCTTGAACTCTCCATCTTCACTATTCAAGGTCAAAAATTGAAAACTTCAGTCACTATCTTTCCTATCTCTAGTAGGCAAATAAGGGTCTGTATGGTAACATTTCTACTCCTTGATTTTTTTGTTCTTTTGATCATCAGAATAGAAAAATAACATAAATCCATTTGATAACATAAATTAATTTTTTTTATTCTCCGAAATAAAAAAGTAGCTGGAAATATATTTAGAATAGAAACAAGAAGTATAAAAAAATAGTTTCTTTTTTTTTTATGGGAACAATTTCTAAAATTAAGTCTTTTTTTTTCTTCCTCCCCTGCCGTCCGCCATCCGCCACCCCTCGCTTCTCGCTACCACCCGCCACCACCGGTCGTCAGCCCTCACCGCCATCGATCGCCTGCCATCGTCGCCACCTGCTGTCGCCGATCGCCTATTGCCAATCGCTAGCCACCGCCACCGATCGCTTGCCGCCATCGCCACTGATCGCTTGCCGCCACCGCCACCGACCGCTGATCGCTAGTCACCGCTACCGCCACCTACTAGAGGAGGAACAAGAAGAAGAAGAGAGGGAAAAAAGAAAAATCTAAAAAAAAATTATTAAAAAATTAAAAGAAATTCTACGTTACAAAAGAAAATGCAGGTCATACCAAACGCATTCCTATTATTTTTCTATCTCAGAAAATAAAAATTTTGTGTAATTACCAAACACGCTTTTTTAATTAAAAATTGTTTTAGAGAATACAAACAGAAAAATACTATTTCTGAAAAGAAATTGTTTTATAGTACCAAACGCACCCTAATTAATCTGTGTGTGGCTAGGGATTGAGGAAACATGGATTTACCGTCGAAGAAGAAGAGTGAGAAATGGAGGATCTGGCGAGTAAGGCCCTGTTTGTTTAATTGTGTTTTTGTTCCTCGGAATAAAAATTTCTGTTCTTTTGTTCCGGGGAACAAAAAAAGAACAGAAACGCATTTATTTACATTTTTGTTCCCGAGAACAAATTTGGAACAGAAATAATAAGTAAAAAAAACTTGTTTCTTGCTCCCGGAAACACTTTTTGAAGAAACAAAAAACAAAAACACAAAACTTGTTTCTTATTTTTTTCTCCTTTTTCTTCTTCTTTTTTCTTTGGTCGGTCGCCGGCCTCAGCCATGGCCGGCAACCGACCGTTGAGGGCCGGCGACCTTGCCGGAGCGTCGCCGACGGCCTCGCCTTGGCTAGGCGAGCTCGAGCTCGCCCAAATCCGGCAAGGCCGAGCTTGCCTAGCCACCGACGAGGTTAGCCTCGCCCAACCCAGGCAAGGCCGAGCCTCATGCGGCCACGATGAGGCTCGGCCTCCCAGCTGATGCAAGACCGTGGCTGACTATCGACCAAACGTGCTTCTGTTCTTTATCTATTCCGGGAATAGAAATTTTGTGCAGTTACCAAACACGTTCTTCTGTTCAAAAATTGTTCACCAGAAATAAAATAGTTTTTTCTATTTCTGTTCCCATGAACAATTTTTTTAACATAAATGTTACCAAACGCGCCCTAACATGTCTCAAAGATTTAATTTCCACTCTTTCATATTTGTGGATTTTTCATATCTCTCCTCACCCATTTTTTATTTTTTACTTTTTCTTTTTAGACATTATTCTTTGAAATTGGAGATTTACAGAGGAATCTCCACTCGCGCCACGTCCATCAAGCCCTAATTTTCTATTTCAGCCCCAAATTTTAATTTTAACTTTGCACTTTATTTAATATGAAGAATGCAAATTCAAAAAGTCACTCTCCGCGTCCGCCCTCTCCCCTCGTCCCGGCAGCTAAGCCTTGGCCGCGAGTGCTCGTCCACAGATATGGAGATGCAAAGCAGCGGCAGCCATGGACGGCCGCACGTCCAGAGATCTGAGCGCCCACCTCTGCGTCCACCTCCTCAGTCGCCATGAACTTCCCGTCATCGCTCGCAGCCAAGACTCCAAATCTAGCCGAACTTCCAAATCTGCAACCATGGTCGTGAGCGACAACGGTTCCAGATCTGGACTTCATAAACCTTCGCGTCTCCCCTTCCGTCGTCGTGTGTGAATGAGCCGTTGCCGCTTGTTGGGTTTTACTTATACCCTAAATAGAGATTCGACACTTAATAGAATCCCTAAAACTATGCGGAAGACGAGCCCGGGAAAAATTACATGAATCACCGATCAAAGGCACACCACGAGTTCGAGCATACCTTGTATCCACATACTAAACACCGACGTTGCGATTTGAGGAGAAAACCGGATACTGTTCTTCAAAAAAGGAATTCTTTTCTTTTAGGGAGAGAAGCGATATTCAAGAGACGTTGTTCTTCAAGGAATATTGTTACGTTAGTTTTTTAGGAGAGTGAGGGAGAATAAAAACAACGTACGTAACTATCTAAAATACGTTCCTTTTTTTTCTTTTATATTTTCCCTCGAAGCGTCTCCTCCAAACGACGCGACTCCTCAACGTAACACCCCTTCCAAAAGACACAACCTATCGTGTCTAAACAACGCAACCTTTCACATCGCAACATTTCCTCCATGGGCCCTCAACTCACGGGCCGGGCCTTAACGGGCCAACTCAGGCCCATCATTAAATAAAACCAGCATCTCCCACTCGCACATGGTGGGCCAAAACCAACATGGGCGGACGGGCCCTACTTAGGCCTATCAATTGAAAATCCATCAACTCCCACTTGCATGGTGGGCCGAACGGAATCCTCTTTTCCTCTTGCAACATTCATACTAGTGAATAGTCCGTGCGACCAGCATACTTTGAGAGCTCATTGACATACATCTGTTAGGAATATATAGCAGCTCATAATGGGCATCACATTCCGAGTAAATTTAGTATGCAGTACCCTAGATCGATCGATCACATTTATATCTCTCTTAATCTCATTTAAACAATGATATATATATATATATATATTGTATTCACAATTATGATTATCCCAAAGACAGTCATAATTGGTCGACCGGTGAATACAAAACCACAATGTGATTCTCCAAATCCGATCTTCCTCTTTCCTTCAAACTCTCAATTTCAGTTCAATTTGCTTTTCTAGAAATGTCCCATTAGATCGAATCAACTCATGACCATTGGCAACATTCTAAGATAGCAAACACTAAATAGAAATATTAAGAATAAGTAAGAGTCATGAGGGCACTAAATTGAGAAACTCCTTTCCTCAAGAGTCTCATACGGCATGAAAGTTGAGATCAAACTTTTGCCACTCTTATTGGTCGTCTCATGCATACGTAGTATGAAATACGTATTACGGTATTAACTCCTTTCCCATGGAGTGTATGTCTACACCATTAATACCGTACAGATGATAGTTCAGACATACCCAATGTCTAACTTGAGTTCACGTATTTACTCATTTACAAAATTCATCAGAACTCACATCTGGCATCTTAGACAGATAAAGTAAAATATGTGGGGTATTTTACTTTCGGACATAGTACATATCATGTCCTCATCTTAACACTTAGTTAAGGTGACATATTTATTTTAAGCTTGAGCTCTCGATTATCACCTAGATAATAAGCTTAAAAACCGTCTCATCTCTATTTATCACATAGTAAATAGAGGCGATTACCCGTGTGAGTGGGCTAATCTCTTATCTGTCCGACATACTTTCTCAACATAATATAATGCACTGAGCATTAAGATGCATAAAGATCAAACAAAGATTCATAGGCATTAATGATGAAAACACAAATTCATTAAATGTGAACAACTCAGGGAAATTACAATATTAAGTACATCAGACTCTACGCAATCCTAGAGATTTTACATGACCACAAAACACATCTCTAGGTATTGGCTTTGGCATAAGATCTGCTACCATTCTATGCGTAGATATGTACTGTAAGTTCACATCCTTTCGTGCAACCATATCTTTGACAAAGTTATACTTGGTATCTATATGTTTGGTCTTGCCATGATATTTTGGATCTTTAGTGTACGCTATAGCTGCTTGGCTATCACAGTTAACCAATAATGGATGTGCAGCTTTCTCAATAACACCTAAATGATCCAAAAATCTCTTAAGCCAAACTCCTTCTTGTACCGCTGCTGATAATGCCACGAACTCAGCTTCCATTGTGGACAAGGCTATACACGTTTGCTTCTTACTGCTCCATGATATGGCGCCATTGTTCAGTAAGAAAGCAAATCCTGATGTAGATTTTCTTTCGTCTAAATCTCCTCACCAATCAGCATCTGAATAGCCTTCAAGTCGCAGATCCTTTCCTTGGTAATTCAACTTGAAAGCAGCAGTTCCCTTCAGATACCTCAGTATTCTCTTAACGGCTTTCCAATGTGCTGGACCTGGCTTGGATTGGTATCTACTCACCATTCCAACTGCAAAACATATGTCGGGTCTTGTACACATCATAGCGTACATCAAGCTCCCAACTGCATAGCATAAGGAACATGTTTCATTTGTTCCTTCTCTTGTGGAGTCCTCGGACATAGTCTATGGCTCAATCCTTCACCTTTCGCAATAGGAGTGTCTATGGGTTTACAATCTTGCATACGAAATCGTTCAAGAACTTTATTTATATATGTTTCTTGCGAAAGAGACAACGATCTCTTTGAACGATTTCTTGAAATCTTAACTCCAAGAATGTATGCAGCATCACCCATATCTTTCATCTCAAAGTTGGAAGACAACCAACTCTTGACAGTATTAACAAACTCCATATTGCTTCCGGCAATCAGTATATCATCAACATATAATGATATGATCACAAATTGATCATTGGATCTTTTGATATATACACAATGATCCTCATCAATCATTGTAAAATCATATGCCATTATGGCATTATGAAAACGTATATACCATTGTCTCGATGACTGCTTAAGGCCGTATATCGATCTCAAAAGTCGACATACCTTTTCTTCTTGGCCTTTCACTATGAAACCAGCAGGTTGTTCCATGTATATTTCTTCCTCTAATTCTCCATTGAGGAAAGCAGTCTTTACATCCATCTGATGTAACTCAAGATCCATCCTAGCTACTATTGCCAGAATTATGCGAATAGAGGTAAATCTCACTACAGGAGAAAACATATCTTCATAATCAATTCATTCCTGTTGATTATACCCATTCGCCACAAGGCGAGCCTTATGCCTTTCTATCGAGCCATCAGCCTTTCGCTTTATTTTGAGAACCCACTTGTTCCCAATAGCTCTGCGTCATTTTGGAAGATCAACCAGTTCCCAGACTTGGTTTGATTTCATTGACTCCATTTCCTCTTCCATTGCATGAATCCATTTTTCCTTACTAAGGCAATTCAGAGCCTCATTAATATTTCTTGGCTCATCCTCATCCTGTGGAGCAACCATAAAAGTTTCCCCTTCAATGTCAAAACGTCGACGGGGAATACTATGGCGACTTGTTCGCCGTATGGGAGATTGTACACTTTGCACATCATTCCCCATTATGCTCCCACTTGGATTAGATAATGATGATGTCGTCTCATTATGTGATTGCAATTGAGAATGAGTTGAATTCAATTCATCACTTCTCATATTACTCCCACTTTGACGAACTCCACTAAGATCATTATCTTGATCCAAGGTTTCAAATAGGGAGTAATCTTCCCCTATTTCGCCCTTTTTAGGAAATTCATCCTCTAAGAATGTGACATCCCGTGATTCAAATTCAGTTATACTCCCACTTTCCTGCTCACCTATGAACACATACCATTTTAAGTGTTCCGAGTATCTTATGAAAATACTCTTCTTTCCTCTGGGACCCAATTTCCCAAACTTGTGAGAGGACTCATGTGTATAGGCAGCACAACCCCATGGCTTAAGAAAACTTAAGTTCAGTTTTCTACATGTCCATAACTCATATGGAGTGGAAGTAACTGATTTGGAAGGCACACGGTTAAGTATATAGGCAGCAGTTAAAAACGCATCACTCCAAAAGGTAATAGGTAAGTTAGCATGCGCCATCATGGACCTAACCATTTCCAGCAGGGTTCTGTTTCTTCTCTCCGCAACACCATTTTGTTGAGGAGTATATGGAATAGACAACTGTCTTTCTATCCATTTTTCATCACATAATTTTCTGAACTCATCAGATAAATATTCTCGACCTCGATCGGATCTCAATGCTTTTATTTTCTTGTCTAATTGATTCTCTATCAGGTTCATAAACCTTTTGAAACAACTTATTGCTTCAGATTTATGAGAAATCAAATAGACATATCCGAATCAAGTATAATCATCTATAAAAGTGATGAAATAAACAGCCCCATGCCTTCCTCTCACATTCATTGGACCACAGACATCAGAATGGATTAAATGCAGAGGAAATTCAGCTCTTTTACCTTTTCCAAATGGTTTCCTTGTCGTTTTCCCTTCTAGGCAATGCTTACATATGGGCAAATCGACTTTTTCAATGTTGCCCAACAAGCCCTCTTTGGCTAGTCTATTCATACGTTGTTGGCCAATGTGACCAAGTCTAGCATGCCATACATTCACATAATTATCATATGTATTAGGAGACGTGAGAATGGAATAACAAACATTTGCATTAACATAATCAAAATCTAATACAATGAAACCATCCAGAAAATAACCACAACCATAGTAATTTGTATTCAAAAACAAAACCACACCTCTATTATAGAAGTTCATATTAAAACCTAATTTAACCAATACTAAAACAGACACTAAATTCCGACGAATCTCCGGAGCATACAACACATCATGTAGGAACAAAGTGCGTCCACCACGCATATTCAGTTGGCATGTGCCAATTCCTTTCACTTCAGCTCTGGAGTTGTTTTCCACATAGATCCACTTAGTTCCAGTTGGTACTCATCGGAATTCCACGAAGGATCCTCTATCCTTCGCTACATGGTCTGTCGCTCCTGAATCCACAGTCCACAAAGGATTAGACTCAGTTAAGAATACAGAACTCGACACATAAGCAAAGTTCTGAAAAATACAAGGGGTGCATACCTTCTTTGGCTCACGACAGTCGCGAGCATAGTGACCCTTCTTGTCACAGTTGTAGCATTTCACCCTTGCAAGCTTTTTCATGCGAGGACGCTTTCCTCTTTCATGTCGGTTAAACTTGGGTTTCTTCCCTGAAGGACCTGCTTCCTTGCCTTTCCCTTTATCAAACCAGTTAGGGCGCTTGCGCTTGAAACTCGAAGCTCCATTTGAGCTAGAACTAGCATGATAGAGTTCAGCATCCGGCTTAGCCGCCAACAGGCGGTCCTCTTCTAGCTCAAGATGACGCATTGCATCCTTGAAGGTTTTGATATTTTCATTATTAGTCAGGTGCACCTTCATATGCTCCCAACTCTAAGGCAAGGAACGAATCACTGGTTGCACTTGCTGCTCATTTGTCAGGACATGGCCAACATCTTTCAGCTCATTTATCATGTTTAACATCTTTCTAAGATGTTGCTTCATGGTCTGACCATGAGGCTTCTTATAAGAGTCAAACCTAATAGTGAGCTGCCTCAGTCTGGTCACCGAAGTATGACCAAATCTTGCCGCCAATGCTTCCCACATTTCTTTGGCATTGTCAAAACGCCTAAACTCTCGCATAACGTCATTTTCCATGCTGCTCAGCAACGTGATGCGAGCAAGAGAGTTCTTTCTTTTCCACGCAGCAAAAGCTTCCTTGTCTCTCTTGTGCTGTGCAGTGTTTCCTTCTTCAGGTTCTACCATGGTCAGGTTAAGAGCCTCAAGTGCTTCTTGCTCTTCCAGCACATACTGGATTTTCATTTGCCAAATTTCATAGTTGTCACCATTGAGCTTTTCACCTTTGTTCAGCTCGGCAACTATGCTCTTTGTGGCTGAAGCTATTGATCTGAACACATCAGACATATATGCACGAGTTATTAATGCCTATCATTTATGCATCCCTTTTTGCACAGACCCATCATATTAATGAATAATTTCAAGTAAGGTTTTAGAATCAAAAGGTCACTACGTTTCCAATCATCCTCCAAAAATCCTAACTTAAAACTATCATTAATATGATTGTCATATGCAAAATCAATTCTATGAAACTACAAAAACTTCTATAACTATCCACAGCAACCAGCAATAACAGAAAGCAACAGATAATTGACATACAATATAATAATAATGCTTTCACATAATACAACTAACATATAGGTTGCTACATCAACAACAATCAGGTAGTAAACATTACATAAGATGTCCACAAAGCACACTTAACAAAAAAACAGCCAATGCATCTAACACCAAGCCAGCACACGAACTGGGAAAGATCCTCTTTTGTTCAATTTCTTGATCTTTTCCCTTGTAACAATGCAGTAATATTCTTTTACAAAATCCATCACAATTTTCTTATATGAAGCAGCTCCGTTGACATCCCATATGCGATTCAACACATCTTGCCATTCAGGTGGAAGAGTGTTAATGAAAAATCGCACCATCTCTGATTGTGGCATGGGACGACCATTCCATCTGACCTTTTGTATCTTCCCGTTGACTTCAAGAACATGATCAATTAAGTCACCATTCTCTCATCGATAATCAGTCAGCTCGGTTATCAACTTAGAAAGCCTTTCCTTTTGTTTATCGGTAATTACGCGAATAGGCGTACGTAACTGAAGGGGAGGCATTGTTCCTGCAACAAATGCAGAACAAATAAGGGATTACATATAATCCACATTGACTCAATTGGAAAAAAAGAAACAAATCTCTTTTTTTTTTTTTTGAGTCAACGGTCGGGCCGGTCGGACGATCCGACCGGCACATGCCAGGATGACGTCATGATGACGTCAGCCGGCACGTGCGTGGCACGCGCTAGAGGCTGAAACGACGCGTCGTTTCGCACACGCCTGGGCCGAAACGGCGCATCTGACGCGCCGTTTCGCGCGCGCGTGCGTTGCACGCGCCTGGAATAAACGGCGCGCTCGCGCGCGTTTCAGCGGGGGACTGAATCGGCGCGTGCATTGCACGCGCCGATGACCCTCGTGCGTTCCGGCCGTGCGTGGCGGCGCGTCCAGCGGCGATCCGCGACTCATTTTTCTCGTATCGACGAGAGCTTCATCTCTGCACTATCAAAAACTAATTTCGACTTGCACAAAATCACTAAACAAGGCGCACAGTACACGGGTGTCGGGTTTTTCCGTCCCCGATCGACCAAAATTGATTTTCTTCGAATTTTTTGACCAAAAAATTAATCAAAAGCAATAAAAAGGGTCGGGAAACATGAACAAGGGCTCTGATACCAATGTTGGGTTTTACTTATACCCTAAATCGAGATTCGACACTTAATCGAATCCCTAAAACTATGCGGAAGACGAGCCCGGGAAAAATTACATGAATCACCAATCAAAGGCACACCACGAGTTCGAGCATACCTTGTATCCACAGACTAAACACCGACATTGCGATTTGAGGAGAAAACCGGATACTGTTCTTCAAAAAATGAATTCTTTTCGCTTAGGGAGAGAAGCGATATTCAAGAGATGTTGTTCTTCAAGGAATATTGTTACGTTAGTTTTTTTTTTTTTTTTTTGGTAAAGGTAAATATGTATTGAGCTTTGAACCAACATTTACAAGGATCCGGCACCACAAAACTTTCCCTCCATAAGACAACTGTCTACAAGAGAGGAAGGGCGTCGGACGCAAGAGAAATCCGCAGGGGCGGCCAAAGCGAACAAAAGGCTAAGCAGCAGGCGAACAACAGCGAAGAAGGAAAAGCCACGCAGGGCCGGCGAGACCAACCTCGCAAACAACAAGAAAGAAAGGGAAAGAAACAAGCAAAGAAGAAACCCCAAGGGGAAGGGGAAGGTCTACCACCGTAGACGCACGGCAGCGAACCAGATGATGAGAAGCAACGGATTGGGGCAAATGGAGGCAGCAGCTAACAAGTGACTGGCTAGCATGAAGAGAAACCGCGTCCCATCCCTGTATTGACGGAAGGCACTCCAAGGAAGGCTAAGAACTCACTGGTGGAGGATAGAAAATCGACGGATCCAGGCCCCAATTTCGCTGGAGTCTTCTATTTTTTAGGTTGTCTTCGACGTTTCTGAACGTCAAGGCTTTATCTTTCACCACTTTGATAAGGTGTTTTTTAACCGCGGCAACTGCAACCGGTTGATCTCTGAAGAGTATGTCATTCCTGTACTTCCAAATGAGGTGGCATAGAGCAGCAAAAGAGAAACGACACAAGGAGCGATAGAAATCCTTCCCAGAGAGGAACTCCATCGCCCACTGCAGGTTTTCGGACCAGGTCTTGTTTCGCCACGGGAGGTTGCATTTAGCCGCCCAAAAGTAAGCCATGCTGGCGGTGATGCAGCACCCGAAGAAAAGATGGTCTGTGGAATCCGGCGTCAACTTGCAAAAAGCACAATTCTCTCTCCCAATTCTTCCATGTGACATAAGAAAGGCTTGGGTGGGGAGGCGATTCTTGATGATAAGCCAGAGATTAAACTGATACCTCGGAGTGATGGCATTATTCCAAATAAAGGATGCCCAGGTAACCCTTTCCTTCCTTCTTCTGATGATATTCCAGGCTGAGGCGACCGAGAAGAGACCCGAGGGATTGTCAGTCCAGAGGAGGCGATTTGGCTCTCTGGATAACAACGGAAGTGGCTGATCCCAAGATTCGATCACCATCTTAAGACCCAGCCCCGCCGGCGAAAAAAGGTCGGCTACCGTGGCATTAGAAGGTAAACCTGACTCTGACAAAAACGAATCAGAGCATATACGATGAATGGGCCCTCTCTGATGCCAGTGATCAAACCAAAGGGAGATTGACCGGCCATCTCCAATCCTCCAGCGGAATAGGAGTCGGAACTCGGATCGCAGGTGTAAGATTCTCTTCCAAGCCCAAGAGCAGTACGTGGGTGTTTCAACAATCCAGAAACTCTTCCCTTTCAAGAAGGTTGAGTGGATCCATTTGCACCATAAAGATTCCTTATCGGTAAAGAGGATCCAAATGTGTTTGAGCATTGCAGCCTTGTTACAATCTCCCAATCTGTGAATCCCAAGTCCTCCCTCGTCCTTGGGCAGGCAAACGTCATCCCAGGATACTTTGGCGCCCCCCCGTCCCAGGCTTGGGCCCTTCCACAGGAACTGTCTAAGGATCTGTTCAATGCGATCTAGAACTGCGATAGGAATAGTGAAGACACTCGCCCAATAAGCTTGGATCGCATGAAGGACTGACCTTATGAGCTGGACTCTTCCGGCAAAAGAGAGAAATCGCTGAGTCCAAGATTAGACCCTGGCCGTAATGCGATCAACTAAGGACATGCAATCTGCCTTGCCGAGCCTGGAGGTTATGATAGGGACTCCTAGATAGCGCACCGGCATTTTCCCTTCAACAAAACCAAGGGCACTCTTGATCTGATTCTGCAACTCCTCTGATCCACCAGCGAGAAAAGTCTCGCTTTTGTTGTTGTTAGGTTTCAAACCACTCCAAGCCGAGAAAGTGTCAAGACCATCTTTCAAGAGCGAGATGGATGCCATATCCGCTTGGCAGAAGAGAAACACATCATCCGCAAAGAACAAATGAGATAGTCTTGTAGGCTTGCATCTCCAAAAGAATTTGAACCCAGGTTGTGCCGCACGTGCCCTTAGGATCCCTGAGAAAACTTCCATGACCAGGGTAAAGAGATAGGGGGACATGGGATCCCCTTGGCGAATGCCACGTTCACTTGTGAAGAAACCATGTAATTCCCCATTTAATGAAATAGAAAACCTGGGGGTGCGCACACATACCATAATGAGCCAAATGAGGTGGTCTGGGAATCGAAAGGCTCGCATCACCAGTTCAAGAAAGTCCCAGTCAACCGTATCATATGCCTTCTGGAAGTCTACCTTTACTGCACATTTGGGCGTGTATGGCTCTATGTGGAATCCTGCAAATAATTCCTGGGCTAGAAGGATATTATCCCTGATGCGCCGTCCTTTGATGAAGGCATTTTGAGACGAGCTGATCAAATTAGGAAGCACTGCGGCGATGCGATTAGCTATGACCTTTGTGATACATTTATAAATGGTGTTGCAGCAAGCAATAGGTCTATAGTCATTGACCGAGGTCGCATTAGGTACCTTTGGGATTAGCACAAGAATGGTAGAATTAATTTCCCTCAGAATTCTCCCAGTGACAAGAAAATCTTTTACCGCATCTATAACTGAAGGCCCCACCAAATCCCACTTGCTCTTGAAAAATTCCACCCCGAAACCATCCGGCCCAGGGGCCTTACCACGAGGAAGGGAGAATAAGGTATCTTTGATTTCTTGATCCGAGAAGGGTCGAGAGAGTAACTCGATCTGCTCCTGTGAGAGAGGGCAACTAATAGCTTGTTACGTTAGTTTTTTAGGAGAGTGAGGGAGAATAAAAACAACATACGTAACTATCTAAAATACGTTCCTTTTTTTTCTTTTATATTTTCCCTCGAAGCGTCTCCTCCAAACGACGCGACTCCTCAACGTAACACCCCTTCCAAAAGACACAACCTATCGTGTCTAAACAACGCAACCTTTCACATCGCAACCTTTCCTCCATGGGCTCTCAACTCACGGGCCGGGCCTTAACGGGCCAACTCAGGCCCATCATTAAATAAAACCATCACCGCTCGTGGCCAAGGCTCCATATCTGGCACTAATGGAACTGGTTCTACACAATCATTTTCTATTTTGGTCGCCTAGTGACAGAACAAACCTGCGCACTTTCAATCCATGGATAGTGTGTTGAGTGGTGGAAAGAGAGAGCAGCTTCAGCTATGGATCCAGTCCTTTGCTGCCAGATCTGGAATTGAGGAACCGGGTGGAGGAAACGAACAAGTTGGAGAGATGCGACACCAGCGGCTCTGGCAGTGGCAATGGCGGGAGGAGGCACGGAGGTTGGGCTCGTGGCTCGCCGGCGACCAAATCCAGTCCCTTGCGGTTTAGGACCGTTTTATTATGAATACGAATCGATGTAGAAAACATTTGTACAATGCCATAAATTGAAATATCTAAACTCAAGGACATTCTCTGCTTGGCCACACGTTATATAACATTTTTAATGTTTTCCAAAAAAAAAAAAAAATCAAAGAAATTTCATGTTTGACATCTGCCTTTGATTATTATATATCTTCAACAAGATTTTGACAGGTGCTTACACAATCGACCATCTTAAATTAAATATGTTCGCACCTAAATTTTGATTACTTAATAAATTGCATAGAAAAATTAGGGACTAAACTTCAACCCCAACACAAAAATACTAATTAAATTGCAATTAGATTTTGGAAGCATTCTTATTTGATAACATCAATGGTAATAGGTTCATATAGTTGCGTTGAACCGAGGGCAAATGGATTTTAAGAAATGGTTCTAAGCTTGATTGAGTCCACGAGATTAAACCACCAGATTTAATGTTTCTCCTAGCCCATAAAAGGATATGATGGCGGAAATTCACATATAATATGCTAGGGGGTGCTAAACTCGGATAGATTATGAGGAGTAAATTGGCAATTATATCATAGAATTTTTGGAACCGGGCTTAATTTCCTTGCGTGCACAATTTTTTGCGGATACGAAATGTAAAAGGGACGGATAAATGTCACAGCTGGCGAGTGTCGGCAGGATTCGATCAAATACAAAAAGATAAGCTTAGTTGATTGATGGGGGAAAGGAAAGATGTGGTGGTCCTAAGAGGAAGTCGGTGAGGTGGGCCTAAATAGGTTCGCAAGCAAAAGGAGGGGGGCGCTTCACATAGGATTCAAAGAAAGAGAGGACTGATGTTCTCCATGGTGAGAGACGGCAGGGAAGATACAGAGGAGACACGACTCAGTACATAGAATTGCAGCGGCAATTGTCTCTGTCCCCAGCCGCATCTAACCTTTGTACGCTTACGAGCTTCGCTTTCTTGGAGGTTTTCCGGCCATCGTGAGCTTCCTGTGGCAGTTTCTGGCGACTTTGCCGTGCCAGATCGGTCCTCACTGTGGTGACAGCAGTCCGCAATTACCACCGAATCGCTCTCATCTATTAGTGCCCATCAATATTTCCCTTCGCTAGCAAGCTGAACTGCAGAGTCCTTGCTCGCGCTTCCCACATGCGCCCACTACTGTACCTCATCTTGCCCTCCTTGGTTTTGAAAGCAAATAAAAATTGGAGTATGCTGGGAGCAGGGAAGAAGACAAACGCAGGTAGCGGAGAAGTAATAATGAGAAGAGGAAGAGAGATTGTGGAATTTGTCTCTTCTTGTCGTGTGAAAGCTGGAAAGTTGACTGAGTTCCGAAAGAGAGATCACGTGGAATTGAAGCAAGAGAAGATCGTGACTTTGTGGTTCAATCAAGGAGTCCCACCGAGCGGCACTCATCACGGCCAAACCATCCTGAACCGTGAATTCATTGTTCGCCGAACCACACCAGCTGCGGATTCTTTGTTTTTGCAGGTTCCCATGGCATTCCTCGCGGCCTCGCCGTGCACCACCATCCTCGGCCACGAACTCACCACCGCAGCCTTACCTTCGTGAATGGTGATATCTCACCACCGGCAACCTCCGAGAGGAGCCTAGCCATGCGTGCCGGATACCACAATCTGGTCACCCGTCAGCCACCAGGCCGTGAGCCACTGTCGGGCCATCGCGATTCCCCCGAGCCACTATCCGTCCGAGGTACAAACACTCGCCCCGAGTATTAGTTTAAGTGGCTTGATTTAAAGTTTGTTTAAGTATTTATTCATTGAACTTGTGTCAACACACGCTTGGTTCGTATTTACGGTATTTGATGAACTTGAAGCGTTTAATCAGCAAATTCAACAAAAACTTGAAGATAGTGTCCAGAAAAACTTCCAAGATGCCGAATGTTTTAGATGCCATATCAATTATGTCTATTTCCATATAGTTTCACAATATAATTCGTATATTTTTTGGTTAAAATTTATTGTCCAGCTCCCCTAATGTGAAGTTCTAGGTCCGCCATTGTTGAGGACTAATTATTTAACATTTACCTATCTACCAAAAGAAAAATTAGTTTATCGGACCAAAAACGAGCACCCATCGGGAATTAAATCGTCCAGCCCCTTAAAACCTACCACTCGAATCCAAGAGGAGGGTAGGCTAAGCAGATAAAATTTTTTGCTCAGAAGAATGTCCATGTTGTGCCAATTCCTCCTAGAAGGTGTATTACTTCAAAAACACCTCCCTTCCATTGCCCTTAATTTTTTTTTTTTTAAAAGAAAAAGTTCGAAAGGTTATAAAAGAAAAAAATAACTACTATGCTTAATAGCAGGTTAGTTACGCCTATCGTCTAAATGGACAATTGGACTCTTTTTTATTATTTTTTACCTAGTTGTTGAGACAATTTGAAAAAGAAGAAGAAGAAGAAGAACAAAAGGAAGGTGTTTCCTTGTTCCAAGATACTTTATTTATGAAAATTGGAAAAGTCAATGGTATGAATGAAAGGATTTATATAAATACTTCAAAAAGGAATAAGGGGTGGGTTAATTGCAAGATAAATGAAAAACAACAGCTGTGCTTCCCCTTTCTTGTGCAACTTTTAAGAGCATGGTCCAACAATAATTGAGGATAGTGGATACAGTAAATCAAATGAGTGTTGAATAAGAAGTCTCATCTGGTCAATAAAATAAAGAATTAATACTACAACAAATTGCTTTTATTAGTTTTTGTTAAATTTTATCATCAAATTGCTAAGTTAGATAATACGTGGTATTTTGACAAGTATATCAAGTATAATAATTTGTAATTTTTCGTTACATAAATCCAATATAACAAAAATTAACGAAGAGGAAATTTGTTATAAATATATCAATTTAGAGATTTTAGTTGTTAAAAAATTCATCTAGAATAAATTTATTAAAAGTATATCAATTTGAATTTTTTTAATACTAATAACCCTAAAATAAAACCACTCTCGTTGATGGCGTCGACCGAGAAAGATTGGGGAAGTCTAGAAACAAGACGGTGATGTAGCAACGTGGAAAGGGGCGAGGGAGTCTCAGGAGAGATTCCTTCTAGACAGGGAGAGGAGAGAGAAAATATGTCTAGGAAAGCACGCAGTTTCCGACGTGTTTCCTTCGTCCTCCGCTTTTGTTCTCTCCTTTTTTATCTCCCTCTTTCGGTGTCTATTTCGAGCTAAAAATTCTTGTCATATTATATCATTGATAAAACTCACATTTTTATTAAATATCCTAAAATAATCTCTCAAATTTTGGATTTGTTCAAATTTACTTTTGTGAATGTGTTTAATCACGAAAAATTTTCCATCATTCTCTAATTATATTATTGTAACCGTGACAAATCGTAAGTAAGTGTATAACTCTATTGAGATTTAGCAATCACATAGTGTTCAAACCGATTTTTGCACACCTCGACTAGTCTAGCCTTTCAGGAGATAGGGGGCACCCACCCACACTAGCTAGATATATTTAGGATTTTATGGGTGAAATGCTCCAAACAAAACTTGAACCCAACATCAAAAGGGAATGACCGAGCTCCTTTACCATCCAAACTTATACCCTTTTTTAGTTCAAAAACCTATACCTTGTGAGTCTATAAATGTTAATAGAGTATAATGGCTTTTGTTTTATTGGGATTCCTCAAAAATTAATAATGAAGTGATTCACCTTTTGGACACTTGAATAATAGTCATGGTAAGCACCATCAACATTTATCGAGTGAAATTTACCCAATTCAAAAACTTGTTATATGTTGGATCTCAAATATGATCCATGTAACGTCTTTTTGAAATCATGATATGAGGCTGGCTGATTTACTTTTCTTTTCCGATTGTTTCTCTCTATTCCAAGGATTAGAGAGTAGAGATTATCTTCAACACAATATTGATCTCTGACACAAGTGACCCCAGCCAAATGCCTGGGGTCTTTTCGACTTTTTCTAAAGAGTCCCGTGTTCGAATTTGCTTACAATAGCGCAGGAGCAAATCGTTCCAAAAAAGAGAATCCATATTTTTGTAACTTTTTGGAGCTGCAACAATGAACTGCCAATTCGAGCAAGAGGGAGCGAGAACGACTGAGAGAGGGCAACTGAGACGGAGAGTGGGAGCTAAGCCAAGGAGTGAAAACGTGAGCTAAGTGCAGCCGAAGAGGTCTGCTCCCGATGAACGCCGACGCTCGCGGTTCCCTTTTTCAGCGCCCATACTCTCGGTAAGCCCCCGTTCTGTTTGTTTCAAATCGGTTCACCCGATGATCCCGACTCCGAGACGTGCGTGGCGAACGGACCGTGTCCGACATATCTCCAGTTCGCCATCCATTCATTCGCCGTCGTCGAGCCGGGTAGGGCCATCTCCGGTGACAACGCCCTCGGTTTGTCTCGACTTGACTGAGGCCGAGGCTTGTCTTTCGCCATTGATGCTTGTGTTAACGCGAAGGGATCGTTTCGGAGTCTACCTTAAGCATTGTTTGTTCGCTATATGATGATTTTGGCTTGGGTTTTTTTGTCTGGGATGTCTCTTGATGCGCCCCCTCGATTGACGCCCACTAGGCGTTTGGCATGATGCCCGAACAAGATCCGCTTAGGCCTCGTTCGGTTTTCGGCTTCTGTTTTGTTCTGAACTGTGTTTTAGTCATTGAACGTGATTCTGACGAATTTTTAATTGTTGCTTCGTCGTAAGAGGCGCCTTTCCTTTTGGTGCATCATGTGCTTATCGGCTGCAAGCAAGGTTCTCTTTTGGTGCTTTCTTTGCAAGCCATAACGTTGATATCACCAAAAAGAAAAAAAAGAGGATAGAGTAAAGAGCTTGAGAGTTTGATGTACGGGAATTGATGCTGTGAAGAAGTCGGGGTTCTGGGAAATTGGGAAAGTGAACCGGGCGTGGACGACAGGACAAGGGAAAGAGGAAAATCGGTTCTTTGGGTGGGCTTTGGTTAAATTCATTTCTAATGTAATTGTGTTGGGCTTGGGGCTGTATTTGAGTAGGCTTGGGCTTGATGTGAGTTAGAAAATCTGGGCTTGGTCTGGTTGGTGCCGTTTGGACTGGTTTGTTCCCTTGTTAAGTTGGGGACAGATTGGGCTCAATATTAGGAGCCCAGTTTGGGTGAGGGCCTGGGACCCGCGACCCAGGCCAGAGGACTCCGGTCGGTCTCGGCCCGGACTAGATCCGAGTCCCGAACCGTATCCCCTTTTCCGGATTAAAAATTAATTTTAAAAAATTAAAAATATATGTATTTTAACTAATTTAAAAATTATTTTAAAAAATAAACTATTAAAAATTCCGAAAAATTATATATTTTTTTCTAAAATCAGAAAAAGCTTTATAAAATAGTTTTTTCAATAGTTTTCTCTTAAAGTGTGTGAAAATCCTTGATAAAAATTGTGCTCAAAATCGAACAAACTCTTAGGGCCTCATGATTTGAGTATTCTTAGAGACAAATGAGATGTCATTGCTTGCACATTTCCATTTCGAAAACACATGGCCTTCCTTAAGCTTAATTAGAGATGGAATGCTCCCTATTTAGTAATGTTACATCCTTGCAATTTATTTAATGCTTTTCTTGGTTGCTGATTATTACTTTGATGATTGTGCACTTGTATGATCACCTCACAAATTAGTAGATAAATTTAAAATCAACCCAAACTTTCTGATAAAATTCTTTCTAAAATGAACATAAGGGCACTAATTGATTAATTAGACCCTAGATTCTTTAGTTGCTTAAGAAGTGAGGCACACTCCTATGCCTCACTTAGTTTCTAGCCGGCCCTAATAGATTAGTGGCGACTCCATTTTAGAAAATTCTCACAGTGTCAATTTGAACACCCAATGTCGCATGAGGTATGAACTTAGAAGAGCTCACGTCTAAAACTAAGGCCGTAGGCTTGTCTTTTAGACAATACCCTAAACTTAATTCCCTCAGTATCAAGGGGTAGGTTGCGACACTCTTAAGTATGAGTTGATGGAATTGATCTCTGGAAAACTCATAGACACTTCACAGAAGAAACTAGAAGGGAAAAAAAAAAAAGGCCAAGAAGAGAATCAAATGAATAATTAATATTCGCATACATAATGGCAATAACTAAGGTTCACCAAATAAAGAGCATTTATATGATGGCATGCTTTTTTCTCTACATCACAAGTATTTATTACAAATACATGCAACCAAGTTGATAACAAATACAGTATGACTGCAGCAACTTAAAAAATCAAACAGCACTTCGAAAAGTGGCACATTATCTAATGACAGAACAATCTCTAAAAATCAATCTAAACCTCATGCTAGCGTACAAGATGATGCCAAAGCAAATACTAATGAGCATATGTTGACAATCTACCACATGGTTAGAGCTTGTCTATAGTAGCAATGTGGAGTAGAGAGTCTCGAAAACAATGGACAAGTACCGGTTTATTGAGTTTGGCCTCATGGATCCGGTCATTTTGATTAGTGCTATGAGATAGATGACCTCATTAATAATATAAAACTGCATAATCAGGTGCTTAGCGCCCTAGTAGGCTATAAATTGAAATGCGGGATGATAAGTAGCTTCAACGAGGTGAATGTAATGTAGAAACTCTTGGTTGAGTCAAATCTTTCATGTTGTTGCTGTTGTTGTGGTTACTAGTTGTCCTTTATCCAAATCAAGAAAGTATTAATTGAAAGAAAAACGTATTCAAAAGAGGAAAAAAAAAAAAAGCTACTTAATCCGTGTTTTCAGCAGAGTTCATAGAGCATATTTGCATGAATGGATGTACCTTTAAAGTGGCACTTATGATCCACCATGTTCTAGAAAAGTTGGAGCTCAACGAACCCTATTATTTTTTTCCTTAATTTTGTGAAAGAGGAAGTGGAATATGCACTTCGATGGATAGTATATATAGAAGCCTTGTGTAGTTAATATTAAGCCTCTTGATTTTCAGTGTTCTACATCAGATGGTGGTACGCCCTTGACACTCTTGATTTTCAATGTCCCACGTCTGATGGGGACACGACACCCCCTTGATTTTCAAAGGGGACCCCATTGGATCCATACAAGATCCATTTGACTGGATATGGATCCTGGGTTGGTCCCAACCTCCTCCCAACCAACTCAAGACATGGATCGTCTTGAGTTGGTGGCAGCACGTTATCACAATATAAATCGTCATAGTGTTCTAGTCGTTAGAAAATGTAGATATTTACATTTGACATTTTATCTTTTAAGAATAAAGCAATGTAAAATAGTGCATGCCATAATACTGTGACTATATTAGATCAAGAGCATGTGTTGTAATCAATCAGATTAACTCCTTAAGATAATGAAAGACTGGAGCGAGCCAAGTCAACGAAAATGCCAGCTTTTTGTCATCGCGCATAGTTCAATCTCATTTACCAATCGCCCCCCGCTCGGACGGTTTGCCTTTTTGTCAAATAGCAGCTTCTTTTCAGCCCGGACATTTCCTCTTGCCATAACTTTGAGAAAAGCAAATTGAGAGTTCACAAAACTTCCTTCTTACCTTCGCCTTTCCCGGCTCGTAATGGGAGGGTTTGATTGATCCTCCGATTAATTGCTCGTACAAAAGGTGGGACTACACACACGATCAGGTGTGCATGTGCTTCTGTGGTTGTTTTATATAGCATTTCGCATTCAAATCCTATGTAGGCTTGACTTTAGGGTCATCAAAATGGATTTTCCTATTATAGATTAAGTATTGCTTCAAATCCAGACATGTGACCGTTCAAAATCAAAACCTTAACTTAAAACGCAGCATTGATGTAAATGATGCTATGAAAGAAAAAGTGATCAATCAAAATTTCACGAAAGCAATTTTAATGTATGAACGAAAAACTACTATAATTTGACCACACATTTGCGTATAGTACAAACACGTAAACAGAGGAAAAACCTCATATATCCATTTTACATATTGTTCAAACACCTTACAATGCAAAGGAAAAAAAGAGAGATAAAGGGTGTCGAATTCTATCATGAGACCAACTAGGCAATGTCCTCCTCGTCTCCACCACCGTTGCCATCCACCGATCGAGTTGCAATGGTATTATTCATCGATGATTCTTCTTGGTTTGCAACATTAATTTTCAAAAGATTTTCGATGAACCCAAGTGATTCAATGAACAAGACCCTGAGTCTCAAATAAGTTGCTCCGCACATAGACTTAATGAGTTGTTTCATCTCTTGAAAAAATTGTTGATAATCGGGATTTGTAGCTACCATAGCAAGGAATATACCATAGATAGCCCACTTGATGTAAGAATTCGGTACAATTGAATTGAGTGTTATTCCAACAATGAGACATCCAAGTATAAGAAACGCAAAATTGATGAATATCATTCCACGATTGCCTCGTGTTGTTCGCGAACTGATGCCGAAAAGAATTATGAGAGCTATGGAAATCACGACGAAGGTCAATTGCTTGTTTATAAGTAAATCCTTGACTCCAAGAAAAGCAAGTGACCATCTAAGCGAGGATGTCAAGAAATCTTTCAATTTTTCAGTGATGGCATCTTCTTGTCCTCCGGGTCTACCAAAAATAACAACAAAATCTAAAATCATTTATCTAAGGTACAAATAAATAATACAAGCTTGTAGTAGGAACGGCTTAAATCTTGCTCAACGGAAGCTTACTCATCCACATAGTAAAATTAAGTGTACATGATGGTGAGAATTCTCCCAGATTGCATTACGCCATGTTATATGCCAATCCGAAATAGCAATCAAAAGCTTAGTATCAATGACATGCAAAGTCCTTATGATAATTACATCGATAAAAAAAGGTCCCTATAATAAGTCTTAAACTGATTAATGACTCGTGATCAAAATGGATTGATTTTGTGAAAGTTTGTGCAAATAAAAGTTCCAAGAAACTTATAAAGCCTGTTGCCCTAAAAGCTCATGATGCAAAGGAGGATATGGTTCCAAGAAACTTATAAAGCCCGGTGCCCTAAAAGCTCATGATGCAAAGGAGGATATGGTTCCTAAGGAACGACATACACGTACGCAAGCAAATGAAGAGTAGTAATCGATATAAATTTCAAGTTGTTGAATGTAAAACTAACCTCCGAGCTTCAGTTGAAGTAGAGTTGATGTCCGACATTGATCTGTGCCAGCTTTCCAACAAAGAGGGGTGATGTTTTTTTCACCTCAGCACGAGAGGCAAAGAGCTCACAGCGAATGCAAATTAGAGGGGGGATTTCACGGAGAAGCTTTCGAACAGAAAGGGTTCATGTTCTTGTTCCCACGCTTGATTTGAGCAATAGCCGGGGATTTAATGGTGAGGCAAGAAATAAAAGGGAAGACAATGAGGATGCTACCCGGAAGAAATATAGTCAGGTCGCATAAAGGGATAAAGTATGAGAGCGACGTGATCTCCGGAAACGGAGAATCCAATCCCATGGGACGAGGCCTTGGGAAGTCCCATGGGGTCTAACGGGGCCTCCAATCGACTTCCCAAGTCCTCGTCAGTCCCATGGGATTGGAGGCCCGATTGGAGGAGCCTTTAGACCCCATGGGACTTCCTAAGTCCTCGTCGCATGGGATCCCTCCTCAATGCCGCCCGCGGCCCCCTCCCCTCATCGACGCACCCAATGCTCCCACGCGGACGCACCCACGCCATGCCATGGGACTTCCTAAGTCCTCGTCGCATGGGATCCCTCCTCATCGCCGCTCGCAGCGCACTTCCCATGTCCCCGTCCCATGGAATCCCCCCTCCTCAACGCCGCACCGTACTTCCCAAGTCCTCGTCTCATGGGATCCCCCCTCCTCATCGACGCACCCACCCCATGGGACTTCCCAAGTCCTCGTCCCATGGGATCTCCTCAACACCGCACCTTTTCCCCGATAGACATTCAAAATCACGTACTGATCACAAGAAATATAGACATTCAAAATCACCCTCTCTCACGTGCGGGCTACGATTAATATCAACCCAGCCCAGGTCAATTATGGAAACGAAGGATGGCTAAGGTTTTCAATAGACCTTGAATTGGATTTCGATGGACCTACGAGTGAAGATGCGTGATTCGATGATAAAGCAATTGATTGTAACGTATTTAGGCCAAGACATACTATTGAAAACGTAAAATTCAAATAGAATTGGCGCTAGGATTTAGGCGGGAACAGTTGGTGTTTAAAAGGGCATACAAAATCAATGGAGCGGTTAATACTTGATGGACAAGTCATGTAAGCATCGTTGAACAAGTCTGAAGACAACAAGATATGAATCAAATGGTTAGACAGAGAACGTGGAGCGACTTTCAATGAGGAATCAATCGACCATTGACGGTTCCCAAATTTGCCTATAAATACCATAGACAATTCAACGAAGAAGCCCCCGAAAAACATACAAAAATCATTTATCTCATCATTTTAGTTATCTTAGCCTAGCTTAGTTTAGTTGTAGCTTCATATTCCCGTCGCTAATTCAATTTCGGCAAGTGCCTATATTCTAGGTAGTGTTGTTGATTAGATTCTAGTATTGTCTTACCGTCCAGAGTCGTCAATTAGATTTCGACATTGTATTCTCATATCCATCTAGGAGCAATACCTATCAAGTGTTGTTTCCATCATCTAGCGTCGTCAATTAGATTCCGACATTGTGTCCTCATATCCATCTAAGAGTAGTACCTACCAAGTGTTATTTCCATCGTCCAACGTCATCAATTAAATTCCGACATTGTGTCCTTGTATCCATCTAGGAGCAATACCTACTAGGGTCTGTTTCCACTGTCTAGCGTCGTCGATTAGGTTCAGACGTTGTGTTCTCAAACTCAATTAGGAGCAATGCCTTCTCAATATTGTTTTCAATGTCCAGCATTATCGAATTAGCTTCGATGTTATACAAACCACTTTGATTTTAATGGGCTTTCATTAGTGTTTTGAAGTGTGTTTGAATCAAGCTATCGATTAGATTTTGACACTGGTTATCATTAATTCCAAACTTGTACTAAACAACTCCATTAGATTTGAGACTATTTATATATATATCCATTAACATTTGACCCTTTCTATCCAATACTAGCATAGAACCTCAATTTCCATTAATGAAAACCAAAATATAACACTTAGTGAAAGATATTTCCTTGCGAGATTCAAAACTGATGAAACAATATAGCGAAAACATCTTAAGTCTTTGTAAAATATCATAAATCGCATAAAAGAATAATATTTGCACTTCGTTACTACTAAATATCGTGACATTGGTTGAAATACAAAAATTATTTTACAAACATTTTGCTTTTTAGCTTCGACGGGCAAAATCTTGTCAAAAAAATTGTGCAGTTTAGGACAATTTTAACTTGAAGACAATTAGATGTGGAAAACGACATTCTCTGCATGGCCATGACAAAACGTTATACAATTTTTTTAATGTGTCGTTCAAAAAGAAATTTTCATGTTTGATGCATGTGCTTGCACAATTAACCATTCTAGATTAGATGATGAGCTATCAGCACTCAAATATGATTTTCGACAAGTCATTGCCTACATGTTACATCACCATTTTCAGGCAAATATTAGCTAGAAGGGCTACAATGAAATTTTATACAGATGTTAAGAGCTAAATTGACAAATTTGAAAAGTTTTAGATTATTTTCACGTACATGTGATAGGTTTAGAACTAATTGGATGGTTTCTTTCTTTTATTCTTTTTTTCTTTGGCTTTTGCCAGGGTATGATCATCAGAGTTTAACGTCCCCATCGCAACCTCCCGGCCACTGGGACGGATGCCTCATTGGCTTTCCCCCTTTTTATTCTAGTAATATGAAAATGGTGGATGTCCCGCATGATCAAGTTAACCCGGTTCCAAGGGGAAATTCAAAGGCGGAGACGGCAAAAGAGATGGAACTATCACATTACTCAATTTTTTATTTTTTTTTCCATCTGGGACGAAACCAGGGTCCCTTCTTTTAAAAAAAATAAAAATTAAAAATTATTTGGCAGATAGTCAACTTATTATTATACTATCAGTGGACCTAATAATAATCCGAAGAGCTATATGACTCGGAGGAGATTTAAAATAAAAAGTCTAGTATTCTACTTTCCTATAAATGAACTAATTTTTCGTAACTGGTGGTAGTTTGATTTGAAATATTTTCATGGGAAACCAACAATATGAATTAGCAATCACCCAATTTTGGCCTCTAAAGTACATAAGTAACCTTAAGTTCAAAAAGAAAAGGCATAGAGAATGAAAAATTAATCAGAAAGTGCATTAACATTAGATAGATTTAGTGGAATTTATGTGGACCTCTCATTAGACCTTTCAGATTTAGTAGTTCCGATTCAACTTAGCATATGTATGATGCTTATCAATACTTAATAGAAAATGACTGGAAATGGAAGAAAAAAATGTTTGTTCGTGCCAGGATGAATCCCCAACCCTAGTCAAAGTTAAATTATTTCATCTTGAAGGGTGCTTTCGAAGAATAAAAGGAAACTAGCCAAATTCTAATTGGGATTTATATATGTCATGGACGCCATTTTCAAATCAGATCATATCAAACCTTCGATATGAAAATGGCCCTTGGTTTTCTCCTTTAGGGCTCGTTTGTTTCACCGAAAATAAATTATTTGAAAAATATTTTTCTAAAAATAATCACACATATCAATTGAAATAATTAGTTAATGAAAAATATTTTCATTATCCTAGACATTTTCATAGATGATGAAAATATCTTTTTTTCATTTATTTTTGTAAGTAGTATAAACAATTATTTATAGGAAAATGATTTCTGAATCACTATTTTTCTGTAAAACAAACAGAGTCTTAAAGAAATATCACTTAAACTCCATTTATTCTCTTGAAATAATCAGTCAACGGAAAATTTATAATTATGGAAAATATTTTCTTTGTCCACGAAAACATTTAAATATAAATTATTATCGGTTATGAAAAAAATTTTCATTAACTAATTATTTCAAGCGATAGAGGCGATAATTATTAGGAAAATATTTTCAAATCATTTATTGTTCTTGAAACAAATGAAGCCCTTTATTTATTTCTGCCATGCATTCATTCATTTATCTAATTTTTTTTTGGGAAAAAACTAACTTTTGATACTTTACTGTTTTCTGAATCTGAAATATTTCAGACTACAAATGCGACAGCAAAAAGGTTTTTTTCAATGCAAACCATATCTATTCTCTGATCTATATATCTTTATAGCCTTTCAAGGCATAGTTTTCAACTTTTCATCACCCAAAAAAAAAAAAAAAGCTTAGTTTTCTTTTCAGCTAACCAAACAAGTATTGCACCGGCCACATTTTCATGATAATTTTGCTTCTCACTTGAAAATGAAGATGAAAATTTCTTCTTCTTTTTTTCCTCCATTTTTAATCTCTTGAGTTTCTCAACCGGCGATAACTACTGGAAGGGTGGAAGAACACTCTTTGTAGTCGCTAAGAGATAACAGCCTTCGCGATAGTAGAGGATGTTGCCAGCTTCGGTGGTTCGCGACTTGGGAACAGCGAGTTCTAATAAAGAGAAGGCATCCAAAAGATGGAGTTTCAAAAAGATTGAAGAACAAAAAATCATTTAGCTGAGTCAAATGTTTCCTGGGTCGTTTCCTAGTTTAATGTTTCCCATTTAAGTGTCCTAATCCCTCTATAATTAAGAGGTGCAATCTTAGTTATATGGATGCAAATTTGTGAGTTGATAATACATGAGAATTTCTCTAAAGTGAGTGATTTTTTTTATTCTTTATCTAGTTCATTGGTGGTGAACCTTTGCCTTCTTTATCATTGGAGGAGTATTTTTTTATGCCTCGATGGTGAACTCTTCTATATCATAGTTTTTTTCCTCAAACACATCAAACATTTTCATTCCATCAAACATGTTCAGTAATCTCACATAATCTCACTACGCATTAGTTCGCACAGGGGAGGGCTAGAGACTTCTAGCAAGGGTTTGCCACTCTCTTTAGTGAGCGGCGATTGTCCATCTCAGCCCTATCCCTCTCCCTCTTTCTCTATTTTTGAACTTGTTTGATAATCCAATCCGCTTTTGAAAACTAAAAATCAAAATGTAATGAGATTAAACTTGTTTGATAATCTTAAATAGAATTGACTTAAATGACCTGATTAAGTCGATATTCCACTTAATATGGTAAGTAAATGAAGGGTTACCCAGATTGTTCAATAGAAAAATAATTGATAGTAATTAGAATTTTATCAAATATATCGGAAAACCTACCGATAATAGTCTTTTCTCTATGTTTGGTAAGTGATTGATAATATTCTACTCTTAATTTTAAATTATCATCAAACAAATCTTATAAATCAGTACTTAAATTTTCAGCACTTAAATTTCAGTTTTACGTCAACCCTTTTTGTTTCCATCTCTCTTTTCCGCTTCTTTTCATCAAAATTTTCAAGTATGTTAATGAGAAATAATGAATATTTAAACATTTTCTTGTTATTTTTATTTTTTATCAAGAAAAATGTAACATCTGCGTGCCAGTGCCACATCTAAATTCTTGCATTTATTAATGACAAAAATTACTTGACTAAAGAAATTATGCAAATTGAAATACTCGAAAATTGAGGGATTCAATTGCCCAAGCAACATAAAATACAAGACTTAACATGAAAGTATACCTAAATTTAAACGTAAAAATTGAATTTTCATGGACAAAGTACAAAGATCATAATTTCATTAATGTTCTAGGAACATGGGTTAATATTTTCCATTTTCATAAAGCTATTTAAGTAATAATTATTGAAAATTCACTCGTCTGTAATAGTTGTGCTAGCACTAATATAATTGAGAATTGTGTTTTCCTCTATCCATCTATTATTAGAAGAAAATTCTAACTATATTTAAATTTCATGTGATCGATGATCATGTAAATGTGTAATCTATCAATCGAAGGTTTGATTGAAAGGACTTTCCTGTAATCAGAATTGGAGGCAAACATGACCCTATCATTAAATCCCCCAACCTATCTAGAATCCACGCATATGAAGACCAAATCATCAGTCACAACAGCTTAATTCTCCAAGACTAAGTATCTTACTTCAATAAAAATATTAAAAATAAATAAATTGCGTATCCGATAACGAGCATTGAATAAATTATAAATATGGCAAGTTTGGGGTTACCGGGAAATTCAACTTTTCATGCTTGAAGACAGGCTTGCGTGCGATGGATCGATAGAGGCCGAGAAGGGATCTGGGCCATATGAAGATCGTTGTCTCACTGTAGTGTTGATGGGCCTCCTCCATCTTGTCACTCTCATACTCTCTCTCCTGTTTTCCTTTCAACAGTCCCACTCTCCCAGGACCCTCCTTTTCTCGCTGAACTTCAGAACTTAGTATGGCTGATCTCCTTTTCCTCCACTAAGGCCGTTCTCTCCGTGACGAAAAGATTTAAGATTACTTTAGTAAAATTGAGAAGTTTATGGCTAAATTATTATATGTATAATATGTTTGGAACTAATTTGGTAATTATCCCCACAATCGGGTGTGCATGTTCAGTGGTTGTTTTATACAACATGTCACGTTTAATTGCTATGTGTCTTATACTTTAAGGTCATGAAAGTGGATTTTCCATTAATATTTTAAATTCTTCTTCAGATACTGCCATTTGACCTTCCAAAATCAAAATCACAACCTCCTCAAATGCAGCATTAATGTAAATGTTGCTATGGGGAAAAAAACAAGTGATCAATAAAAAATATATGAAGATGGAGCAAACATGCCAAGTTGCAAATTTAATGTATCAATGAAGAATTATTGTAGTCTGACCATACTTTTACATATCGTACAAGTACGTAATACAAAGGAAAAAGCTCGGATATCCATTTCACATATTGTATAAAATCTTATAGTACAAATGAAAAAAGAGAGATAAAGGGTGTCGAATTTCATCACTAAATCAACTAGACAAAGTCCTCCCCGACTCCACCACTGTCAATGCCAACCAATCAAGTCGCGGGATTATTATTCATCAATGATTCTTCTTAGTTTGCAACACTACTTTTTTAAAAGATTTTCGATTATCCCTTGAAGCCAAAGAGCATGATGAGAGCTATGACTACCCCGATACAAGTTGTTGACACCTGAATTGATTCTCTCTCTCTACGGGGGGAGCTCAGGCAATTCTCTCGGGGATCATCAATTTCCAGTGGTTTTCTTTTATCTTCATTCTTTCTCCATCACTCTTGGTCTGCCAATAGCCGCCGTCAATCCACCATTGCCGGCCACAACAACTCTCATACGTTCAGAGCGGAAAACAAAGTCCATATACATAAATAGATAACTAGTGAGAGCAAAAGCACATTGTTACCAGCTTATTTGAGGTAAGAAATGGGGATAGGTTAGAGTTGAAGGTGCATGCCAAAGATACAACGAGGCAAGCCAAGGAATTACATTCCACAGGAACACTCTCATGAATGCGATTACTAGCAATGTTTGATGAGGTGGGCGGACAAGGAAAGGTTCTTTAGTTGTCACAGGAAGATTCGCCGGTTTATCTATCCAAGTAGAGTAGAATCTATGATGTTTTGGGATTGAAAAAATAATAAAATGCTTTTAATGTGTGCATTATTCATAGATGCACAGGTAAAATGTAGATTATGGGCAAAAGATCGCTTCAAGTGCCATAAGTTGGCACAAATGAATACTTAAGTGTCATAACTTACGAAAATGACACTTAAATGCCACATTCAAAGAGAAATGGATCACTTAAGTGCCACTCTGGCCAAAATTTGACCAAAATGCTGACGTGCGTAATTTCCGGCAAAGTAAGTGCAAAACAATGCTGTTTTGCACGCTGACGTGGCCAAATAATGCAAAAACGGCATCATTTGGTGCTGACGTGATAAAAAAATAATATAAAACTTAACTAAATTAAATTTATTTAAAATATTTAAAAATATTAATGTTTAATATTAATTTTAAAAAAATTAAAATTAAAAAAATTAAGGAAATTAAAATTAAAAAAGGGGGGGAGGCGGCTCCTCCCCGCCGCCGTCGAGAAGGGCCGGCAATGGAGGGGGGAGGGTTGGCCGGGGTCGTTGACCCCTGGCCATTTAATTTTAAATTTAATATAATTAATTTTTATATTATTTTTTTACCACGTCAACACCAAAACGACACCGTTTTGCACTTGTTTCGCCAGAAAATCGCCATGTCAGCATTTTGGCCGAATTGGCACTTAAGTGATCCATTTTGCTTTAATTTTGGCACTTAAGTGTCACTTTCGTAAATTATGACATTTAAGTGTCCATTTGTACCTGGCACTCCAGGGGTCTGCGCGTTGCAGATTATGCCTTCAACGGGTTTGGTAAAACATGGAGTGCTCTGCCGCTATTATATCTCGAAGATGTGGCCAAATTTAAAAAGAGGGATTCCTTTTTGTTCCCCTTTTTGTGGTCTAAAAAATATAGAACTTAGTTCCATCCGAAGGATAAACTTGTTTTTTTTTTCTTCCCTTTATCGGCATAAAGATGAACTTGTCGGCTACACAAATTTTATCCATTTCGTAAAAGCTGTTGCTCTCACACGTGTCATACGATTTATCTATAGAAAACTCTTAAGACACTTTCTAGATTTGGAAAAACTAATTTGGCCCAAATAAAACCATCAAATGAAATGAAAATGCTCGTGTACGTAACGTGGCAACAAGGCAAGGTTCACCAAATACAGAACATGTATATGATAACACTCTCTTTTCCCATAAATCAGAAGTATTTATTACAAATAACATGCAATAAAAGTGATATACAAACAAAGTATGACTACAGCTTCAAAAATCAAACCGAACTTCGGAAAATGGCACCCCATCAAACGGTTGACCAATCTCCCGAAATAGGTTGGAACTTTGTGCAAGCAAGTCAGATAATGCTAAAACAAACACTAACAAGCACATATTGGCAACCAGCTATGTGACTAGGGACAAGCTTGTATAGAGAAGCAACTCAGAGTTAAGAGTCCCAAAAACAACGTACAAGTACCGATGTATCTGGTTTAGGCCGATAGTTCTAGTCAATTCAATCAGTACTATGAGATAGATGACTTTGCAAGTAATATAAAACTGGTAAATCACATAGCTTAGTGCCCTAGTGTTCTACGAATTGAAATGTGCAATGACAAGCAACTTTAATGAGGCGAATACAATGTGGAACCTCTCGATTAACTCAAACATGTCCTATAGTTGCTATTGTGGCTGCTCATCGCCCCTAGACTGATATATTAAAGGGGAAAATGATTGACTACTTAATCTGCGCTCTGAGCAGAGTTCTTAGAGTATAATTACATGAATAAATTACGTACCTTTCGAGTGTCATCGTATGATCCATCATTTTCTATAGAAGTTTGAGCTCAATTAGCTCCCATTAATTGCAGAGTATCTATGGTGGCCTTGTTTAGTGAAGGAGGAAGTGTCTTAAAAAGTGTAGATGAAGTGATACTTTCGGACAATTGACTAATATTACGTTGGCGTCATTGAAACGTGTTTGGCGTCAATGACATGAATGTCCAAAGCTATCACTATCATATTATTCAATTGTCCAAGGTCCCAAAGTATCACTCATTAAATTGTCCAAGATATAGAAAGTGTAACTTTATCTTATACTAAATGCAGAAACTTTCTAATACATGTACTCAATACGAGCTTTACGCTTGAATTGGATAAGTAAATTAGTTTAAAGATAGGATCTTCCTATTATCCATGTTCTCCTTGCTGGGGATTTTTATTCTGATGGAAGAGAACTCCTTATTTTTTATTCTTTTTTTATGGGCGTCCATTTGTGTAGATCTATTTTAACTTTTACAACATTTTTGGAGTTAAAACTTCAACTTTCATTTCCACACTATATTTATATAAAAAAAAAAAAACGTGTTAGATCACATTTTTGTTTAATAAAATAGAACCAATTAATGAACGACCAAAGAGGGTCCATGCATTGCCGCAATATATTTCATTAAAGTATTCTTGTTGTTAGAAAATCTGCATACTTACATTTAACATTTATTCCTTTAGGAATTACGCAATTTAAAATGGTGCATGCTGTAATAGTATGACGAATTTTTTTACAAGACCATTTTTCTTACGAGATTGAAAATGTTAAAAGGTTTGATGGACTTCAATCAATCATTATATTTGCATGTTAAATTTATAAAAATTGAGGTGTTGGACTACATGATCGTGTGAATCAATTATTTTCTCCCTAGCAAAGATAAATTCATTGAGGATTTCAACAGAAGAATGAGTAGAGTAAGACTTCGAACTTCACAGAAGGGGAAAAGCAATACCCTGCCTAATAATCTTTGATTAGATTATAATCAATCAATGACTAATGCCTCAAATGAAATTTTAGTTTAGATAGAGCATTTGAAAATGACTGGGATGAAATATCAATTAATACGAAGAATAATTTATTACATAAAGAATGTTTGGAGTTAATGTTGTATTTACATCAGATTTAAGTATATGCCTATTCTCTTCGTGGTTCATGAGTCATTTGTTAGTTTTCCATATCTAATAAAATAAACCTTCGTCGTGGCCCTTAACCATTACATCAAAGCACAACAAATTTTTCGTTTTTCCAATATTTTCTTATAAATTTATTTCATATTAGCATAGAATTTGTAAAATATAAGAAAGAAAAAAAAGATCAAGAAAAAATATTGTAAAAAAAAAAATCGGGATAATGTGCCTAAAGATCGGTCGTCGCCATGGGCTATTTAGTCCATAGCCACTATCGCGGGGCCATCAAAGTACACTATCTAAAAACATTGAAGAAGTCAACATCCAATCACAGATTAACACGTAGCAAACTTGTGAAAAATGCCGATGATTTACCACTTTGGTATTTTCAGTAATAGATTGAGATAAGTGCAGATGTGGAAAGCACCGATGTCTAATTCAGTTGGCACAAGAAAAGAATCCTCTTCTTGCCGTGATGGGCTTAAAAGGATGGACTTCACGTTTCGACACGAAAATCATGTAAAACTCGTTCAAGATCCATTACCATCATTGATATGTGATAGGTCTTGTTACAATCATGAACCGACGCTAGTAATATTGATATAAGACAAACGTTATTTTGAGTGAAATGGCATTGTTGATCCATACTATAGGCAGGGCATAAATAGAAGTGATACCATTTGGGAAAAGATCAATTTGGAAGGAGATTTTGCACTATCAATAGCAAGCTTCAAAGGAAAAAAAGAATTAACTTCCAAAAGGTGTAACCTAACTCTCGTTGCTTAACAACGCCCCCATCAATATGCACGTCTTCATTCAAATATTCCCTCCTCACACGATCAGTCAAAAAAGAGTGCCAAACATTAAGACATAAATATCATATTAAATTCCACAACGAATAATTGTCCAAGCAAACCCCCAGTCCAATCATAATGGTGCCAAAACACGAAGGAAAAAACCTCATAATGGTGACCACACTTCTGCTCATTTTATAAAACATAATAAGTAGAAAAAAGCCCGGACATCCATTTCACTTGTCATACATGTAAGAGTTTTCTTAATTGTGGACTACATTAATTGATATTGTAATTTACCGTTTAACGTTTAGGGATTGGTCTAAGGTAAGATAGAAGGTTTCTTAATTAGTCTAATATGGGCTGGCTAGTGTGGGCCGAGTTGAGCCTGGCCCGTAATGAGGGGGCCTAGCTGGAAACTCTATAAATAGTGCTAAGTCTCTCCTCTAACCCTAATTCTCACATGTATCCTCACCTAAGGGGCGTTTACCTAACGCTAAACGTGAGGGGGCCGCCTCATTGAGCCAGTGATACGGAGGGCAATAGAGGAGAAGGACTTGCGCGTGGAACATTGTGTTTCCGCTTCCGCTTCAAGATCGATGGATTCCAAAACAGATGCGTTAATATTTCTTCTCAATTATGCATATTCTTGTTCTGGTTATGGAGATCTTGGGATTGCGTAATTTGCATCCAACATGTGGTATCAAAGCCTCCATAACCCTAGAACTTGAACGCATAAGTTTTTTGCCATAATTTGTGATTTTTGAGATTTTTTGTTCAATAAAAATAAAATAAAATCACAAATTAGGATGATCCTGATACCATGGGGTTTTTGTTCTACATGTCGAGATCTTTCCAACCATATATAATTTGTATAATTTTGTTGAGAATTGAGTGGAATTTTTTAATTTGAAATTCTAGGGTTTATACATAGAAAAAGTTCTAGAATTTTAAGTTACATTCTAGCGTTACCTTCGTTTTTCTTCTCCATTCTTTGCATCACGTCGTGTCGTTTGAATTATGAACTGTCGATCATCGCGCGCACTTTTTTGCTCGTCCGTCTCTGATTTCGGAATTGACTTTCTCCTCTTGGCGGTTTTGTTCTATTACCGTGGTAAGTTTGCCCGCAGTTGCTAGTCAATGTCGAATTCGTTCGCGACGAGGATGATGGGGTTTGTGAAGATTTGTATTTGTATATATATATTTTTCGCGCGTGGTTAGTAGTGTTGGACTCGTATCTTCATCCTCTACATTGTGGTGTATTTATTTTAATTTATTTTTATGATTTTATGAATGTGAAAATACATACAAAGCCCTAAATACGCATATTTTTAGTGTATTTTTGCGTATTTTTCTTGTATTTTTCTGGGATTTTCGAAATACAGGTGCTGGGTTACAGGTATGTTATTACATAAATATTATAATGGTGATCTCATTGGAATCTGTTTTTTCAAGTTCACTCTATATATATATATTTATATATATGTATGATTAATTTTTTTATTAATGAACAAAGCAATGTAATTAGCATAATATGTGATTTTGGTGATATGATGCCCCTATCACTAAAGCTAAAATCACATGTATATGGTGTATGTAAGGAGTAAAATTTATATCCCTGGTATGAGAGAGTTTCAAGGATTCAATTGAGTAGTGACCGCCAAAGTGGCACGCTTGATTGGGTTTGAGAAATTTCGGTCTCATATATTGATTGAGATGTCTCCTGCTCTAATGTGTAGTCATACCCCCAAAGGGGGTGATTATATATTAGTTCATGGAGAGATACATGATTATGTGGTGGAAGAGTGACTGATCCTAGTGGTTCGTCTGCCCAAAGGTGATGAATTCACGAAGATTGGAATATATTCTCATAACCGCTATCATGTGGGGAGTGTACAACTGCATGTCATGTATTCTGCCCAAAGGTGATTATATGATTATGCATGTAACTCTCTGGATGTGTACTTGTGTGTCAAGTTACACATTGCTCACATGATGCTAATTATATACATTGCTTGTTATTTTAGTTACTTTTTTCTGTAATTAATAATTCCACTATTATTGAGGTTTTTACTGCTTCAAATTTTAAGTTGTGGACATATGATTTATTGCTTGAGAATGCAATAAAATTTGCTTACTGTCCATGAAGCGTTCCATTTTGAAACACTAGAAAAGAGGTTTGTCTGTGAACTGCACTGCTATAAGATGATGGAAGCATTAGTTGCTTGAAATTATGTTTTGTATAATATTGTAATTAGGACATATCTGCAAAGATTGTGTTTAAGTCCTAATGATATATACATCTCATATAAGGATGAAAAAGTTGTTTCCAAAATTTTCTATTTACTCTTAACGGTTATCTAAAGACTTCTATAGATTATTGTGGAAGTAAAATTGACCGAGATAAAGAATGTCCTTATCAAAGTTGTTTTATAAACTTCTTTTGAGTTATAGATTGGGCATATATTACCTGAATCATATTAAATTTAGGGGTGCCATGCATGAGTGAGGTTATCTAATCCAATATTAAGTACGTTGGAATTTAGATTCACTCGAAATTATTTTGTATCTTATCTAGATTGTTAAAAGGGGTATTAATCTTATGACCCTAAAGAAGATACAAGAATTATGGAATCACATACTCTAAAGTTTCTTAAGATCGACGTAATTGTAGAGGATAGCTGCTCTCAAACTATTAAAGATAATAGTATGATGGGGTTACTGTGTTTTTTGTCTTTATCTATACAAATAATTATGGAATCTCCTGTACCATAGACTAAACTTGTTCAGGTTTAAGGTACTATTCTTGATATAGTTTATACTGAAATTTCTTAAACGTCTCAAGTGCAGAATGAAGTGGTTGCAGCTTTATTAAGGAGATTTGTTAAGGAAAAATGATCAGTTATGCCATCAGACTATATAGTCTATTTGTGAGAGCATGATTACAATATCCATTACATGGTTTGTTGACACTTAAATTTTTGCCCAAAAATCATTTCCAAAAAAATGGGAACTTGTTTTTCCACAAAAATATTTCAAATTAAATTCTTGCATATAGATTATCTAGGCATTTAATATAGTGTTTTAAATGGAATATGGTTTTCCTTCAAAAAAAAATTATTAAATTAAATATATAAAAAAGGATAAAAAAAAGATAAAAAAAAAGATAAAAAAAAAGTTGGGGCCAATGATCTAAATGTGACTAGCCAAGCCTGGAAGGTCAGATTGGAATTAAAATGGCAAATTGGGGCCAAAATGCAATTTCCAAAAGTTGAGGGACCAATTCGCAAATTTTGCAAAATTTTGCCCGAACCCTTAAATCATCATCTTGGTCACCAATTAAGTTGAAATTGAACTTGGGCCAACTCGAATCAATTAAATCGGGCCAAAAAGACCAAGTTTGTATTGAAATGGATATTTTTGGATAAGAAAATGACCAACTTTGAGGGATTTTCTTGCAAACTTGAGTGAGTATAATTGTGAAAAATGGCCAAGATCTTAAACTAATATGCATGAGCTTGCTAATTGATCAAAAATCGCAGCCAAATTGATGGATTAAAGCACCTAAACCAGCTGACAAACCTCAGTCCACAAGTTGGTCTATTTTCGGAGTTGCTGAGTAAGCAACTTGGTGGCCCCACCATATCCTCCTCAGCCGCCCAACCAGCCCGATCGCTGCACGTGATGGAAGGCCATTATTGGTACTACAAGTGGACGAACATTGGTCAGAGATAAGCTTCTGAAGGCACGGGAAAATCGCACCAAACCCGGACACTCAACATCTGCAGAAATTGAAAATCTGGCTAAGTCAGAAAGTTGTTGAAGTAACCCTGTTGACAGGCTTGGTAGGTGGACAAAAGACCGACCAAAACTCCTCTAATTCAGTGGATAATATCACGGAAGCAAGATATTTCAGGACATGAGAGAGAGAAGACGAGAAGGAGAGGAGAGAGCACACGGTCGTCCCCCAAAGACACCTTCAGAAGCAACTCCAGAAAAGAAAACCCAGAAATTCCAGACCGACCTTGAGAGAGAAAAGTGAAATTTTCACAAACTTGCAGCCACAATTAGCCAAAACCTTCAACTAGAGAGTGAAACTTCACTCAAAGATCTTTCCAACCATAGGTCGAACGTCCCAAATGGAGATCGGGAAGGCCTCCTAAAGCCCCCCGAAAAACTACCCTCCTGGCGGGCCAAAGAAAGTCTGAATTTTTCTAAGTGTTGAGCCCGGTTGGTCACGAGTGAGAGAAAGCGAGTGTTTTTGAGAAAGTTGAGAGACAAATGAGGAAAACCATGAGTTCAAAACCAAAGTATAATACATATAGCTGTGTTTGGTGTTTAGTTTTCCAACAAAACAAGTCACGGAGTCTAATTTTGGAGGTTAATGAAAACCTTCGTTATCAGTTCTTTCTTTGCAGATATGGTTTTCCAGTTGAAGAAGCCAACTTCCACGTGCCTCCCGAGGATAATTTCTTGGTTTCCTTGGCCAAGAGTCACTTGAAAGGGAAGCTAGGAAGCCAGTTAAGCATCCTAGATGTATTTTGGTTTAATTTTGAACATGTTTTGATCACGAAAATCAAGAGGAAAACTAGTCCGGAAGACTGATTTTCGAGGTGGAAATTTTTCTAAGTGTTGGAATCTCTTCAAGAGTTTTGCATGTGTGCTTCTTGGAGAGGTTGTTTTGATGTCTTTCAGTGGGCCATTCTCTATGATTTTTGTTGCATTTGAAAGCTCATTTTACCTACTTTCACTCGGATTAAGTAGTGTTTCCCTTAGATCTTGCATGTGATAAGTGTCGGGGCTTGAACATGGGCATGCAACCTGTTTGCTTGACTTAGGTTCAAACCCAGATTTGCAAAATCAGCTCAAACCCGTGTATTTGAGGACGATTTTAGCTGGGTTCTTGTGTGTTTTAGGCTATGATTTCTATCTAATATTGCTCCTTGCATGTGGTAGTATAATCTTGATGCATTAGTTCCACATAATATTGCTCATGGGTGAAGATTGAAGGCCGCAAGCATGGCCCGCGAAGCTGTTTTGGGGTGATTTAATGCACGCCAAGTGTTCGATGAAATGCGCAAACCAAGTTTCGATCTTGAAACGATCGATTTGAGCTCGGTTATTGTGATATTCATGTGCTGTGTTACTCCATGTTAGCATAGATCGGTTTAAGGAATTATTATTAATATTTAAAAAAAAAATACGAAAATTTCAAAAATATCAAAAAATGTTGGATGTTATCAAATTAAGCCAAAAATGACATCTAGGAGATTTTCCTAATTTTATAAATCATTTTTCCTAATTAAATGATATTTTGGTATTTTATAACCATTTTTGTAAATAATCTATTTTGCTTAGATTAAAATTATTTAGAGTAATTTCATGCATCTAGGGTAATTTCATGCATATTTAAATTCTCATTTTGCTCACGGGGGTCCTGTCCCGGGGCGTGATAACAAGGCCATGTAATATTATTTGCCCGACTTGTATCGGGTTTTCATTTTCCGCATTTATTTTCAAGTTATTTCAATTTCTTGGATGTTTACTTATGCACCGCTTTTCATTAATTCGAGTGTAAATTTCTCTTCTAAATTATGTTAGGATTAGTCTAAACATTAAAAAAAAAAAACTACAAAAACATTTGCATGGACACTTAGCGATTTCATAAAAATTATAATTGGTAATCAAGATGGTGTGGCCATTTAGATTAAAACATTCCAAGTTAGTGGTACCGCAAGGGCGCTAATAGAAACATTGGCGTATACAAGTCCCCGTTCCTAGAAATCTCTGGTTGCGTAGGAATTGAGACAACACCTCCGTGTCTTGATTGGTTTCTAGCCGACCCCAATAGGCTAGTGGCGACTCCTAGAAATATTTAGGTTGTTAAGAACTAAAAAACAAAATCCAACGTCGCGCGAGGTATGGGCTTGGGAGAGCCCGCGCCTAATTTAGGGCCATTGGTCCGCCTCTTTAGGCAAATACCCCTAAACCATTCTTTCTTTTCCCCCGAACGGAAAAAAGAGGTCGTGACATGGTTGTTTTAGCAACTTATATAAATGTTGTTTCTTGTTCTTAATTAAGTATGTGATTAAACGCCATAAAAAATGGATAATAATATTTTTACTCTGAAAGAGGGGTGGATAGTTAGTAAAGAAATAATTATTTATTTATTAATTCTTTCAGAGTGAACGTGGCATTGATAGTTTTATATGGAGTTACATCAAAAAGATATAAAATCTATATAAGTACAACTGGATAATTTTGCAGCAGATTCAAGTAAACTTGTGTGTAGACTGAAAATTTTTAATTCATGGTCTTAAGCAAGTTTCCAAACAATATTATTAAAGTTTCATAGTGTTGTTATTTTGTTCAATTAAGAACAAGGTGATTCAATATACTGCAAGGTTAGTGGGAGGAAATTTATTTTTCTCATACTCTATGTACATGATATTTTGTTTACAAGTAATGACCTTGAGGCATCTTTTATCCTTTGTACTAAGGTTTGTAAGGATTGTTTTTGCCATATTATATTAGGTTTTTTCGGAGGACATTTGCTGATTGTACATTGGAAATATTCAATATACATTATTGCAAGCCAGGAATTGCTCATGTTGTTAAGGGTGATGGGTTGAATCTATCACATTGTCCTTATTTAGATATTGAGAAAATCTAATTAAAATGTGTACCTTGTGTCAGTGCACTTAAAAGTATTTTTGAATGTGTTGTTTATTAATAACAACAGAAGTCTCAAGGGGTCTAAACATATGGAGGTCAAGTTTTTGACTATAAAGGAATCGGTACAGAATGGTGACGTTGCAGTAGATTATATTCCAACAGATGATATGGTTGCAGATCCACTAACTAAAGACCTACGTCCATGTATATTTGAGCGATATGTCATGAGCATGGGCTTAGGAGCATCTTAGGATGCTGTTATTTAGTGGGAGCTGTTTTATTTTTCTTTGAATAATGTTTACATCTGTTTTTTGTTACAATTTAGTAACATTTTGATATATATATGTCAACTTTTGCATTCAATAAAATGTTTTTGAATGGTTTGTTATTATGTTGAAAATATATATATTGTTAAAGTCTCAAGGTATTGCTTAAACCTTGAGTGAAGGCTAGGGGCATACGGTTATTAGCCTTGTCCATATGTCTTGTTATACATAAAGAATGGTTAACCGTAAGGACAAGACATATGTGGGTTCATGGAACCATAAATGCATTCTCTAGTGGCACAAGTTTTTTGTGACGCTTAAGGTAAGAGAATGGTGACTGACAAATGAGATCTCTCTATGAGAGATGTTATCCATTTGACACACTACCATATTGGATCCATATCAATAGAGTTGAGAACACTCGTGACCATGGAAGGCTCTGTGTGTATACATGCAGTTACCGCCATGATTCGGTGTTTGAGACTTTATGGGATATGATTGACTATTAAGAATTATCTTTAGACCAATGTGCGCACATACAGTACGATTTCAATTAATATAGTCCAAGTGGGAGAATGTAAGAGTTTTCTTAATTGTGGACTACATTAATTGATATTGTAATTTACTGTTTAACGTTTAGGGATTGGTCTAAGGTGAGATAGAAGGTTTCTTAATTAGTCTAATATGGGCTGGCTAGTGTGGGCCGAGTTGAGCCTAGCCCGTAATGAGGGGGCCTAGCTGGAAACTCTATAAATAGTGCTAAGTCTCTCCTCTAACCCTAATTCTCACATGTATCTTCACCTAAGGGGCGTTTACCTAACGCTAAACGTGAGGGGGCCGCCTCATTGAGCCAGTGATACGGAGGGCAATAGAGGAGAAGGACTTGCGCGTGGAACATTGTGTTTCCGCTTCCGCTTCAAGATCGATGGATTCCAAAACAAATGCGTTAATCTTTCTTCTCAATTATGCATATTCTTGTTCTGGTTATGGAGATCTTGGGATTGCGTAATTTGCATCCAACAATACAAACACCTCATATTACATTAAGAAAAACAGAGATGAAGGGCATTGACTCCATAACGAGACTAGGGGTGCCAACAGTTCGGTTCGGTTCGGTTTTTTAAAAACCGAACCGAATGAGACCCAAACCGAATACTAACCGAACCAAAATTTCGGTTCGGTTCGGTTTTTCGGTTTTTGGATTTTAGCTTTTGGTTTTTGGTTTTTGGTTTTTGGTTTTTTGGTTACTCTGTCCGTTGACGAACCACACGACGACCTTCTTGGCGACGCTCGTAAGCTAAATAGGTAAGCTTGCTCCTGCTCTTGCCCTGTTTTGGGCGCGCCGGGCCGGAGCTCCCGGCCGTTCGGCTCCCGCGAGCTCCGGCCGACGTCGCCCCGCGTTTTGTTTCCGATGTCTTCTTAGTCGCGTGTCGAGAGTCTCAGTGTGGGTTGAGCTTCGGTTGACCCAAAAATCCCTCGTTATAGTAGCGCACCCCAATTGTTTGATATATTGCCCGAACTAGATCTGAAAGTTTGTGTGGGGAATATTCGTTCTCGTTGTGTTGTTTCGTCTGTGGTTGTCGTTGCCCCTTTCTTTGATCAAGCAAACGGAGGCAAGCGTCGCTGAGGCGTGGTTTTCGGATGGTAGGGGTGTGTCGAAACCTTAAATTGGGTCTCTGTTTGGGTGTTCTGGGCAAAGTTTGGCTTCCACCATGAGGAGGCCAGCGAGGGCAAGGGGGTTCCGGCGACGGCCGAGGTTGTCGACTGTGACTCGCCGAGCACTAGGTGTGGTCGGACGTGGAGGTCGGGGCGCCGGTAATGCTTCTCGGCTGGTCTAGGCGGTGGGGCTTGGTGGAGGCTCGGGCGTGGAAGAGAAGCTACTGTTCGGGAGATGAGTCCATCGTGGACTCAAGGCCGGTGAGGGGCTCATCGTAGCGGTGGCGATGGTTCGGGCAGGAGGGCTGCAGGCGAGTGTTCGGTGAAGAGAGAGAGGGGAGTCGTCGAGGAAGAAGTAACCGAACCGAAATAAGGTTTTAGGATTTTATCAGTTTATCGGTTCGGTTCAGTTCGGTTAACCGATAAAAAAATTTTGATTTTTAATGAGAACCGAAAACCGAACTGAACCGAACCGAAAAAACCGAATTTTTCGGTTCAGTTTGGTTCGGTTTTCGGGACGATTTTTTACACCCCTAAACGAGACCCATTAGACAATGTCCTCCCTGACGCCGTCCCCATCACCACCAACTGGTCAAGTCATAGTGTTGTTATTCATCGATGATTCTTCTCGTTTTGTAATATTAATTTTCAAAAGACTGTCGATATTTTTTTTTTTGTGATTGAAAGACCAAGTTTCTAAGTCTTAAAGAAGTTGCTCTGCATATGGACTTGAAGATTGGTTTCGTATCTTGAAAAACCTGTTGGTAAACAGGATTTGTAGCCACCATAGGAAGGAACATACCATAAATAACCCACTTGATGTAAGAATTCAGCCGGATCGAGTTAATTGCTATTCCAACAGAGAGACATCATAGCACGATAAACGCAAAATTGATCAATGTCATTCCACGACCACTTGATGTTAATCTCGAATGGATGCCAAAGAGCGTGATGAGAGCTACGGAAATTGCGATGAAGGTCGCTTGCTTGTCTATAAGTAAATCCTTAGCTCCAAGAAGAATACATGACTATTTAAGCGAGGATGTCAAGAATTCTTTCAATTTTTTTTAATGATGTCGTCGAGCCTTTCAAAAAGAACAAACGAAAACTGAAATCATCAATATCTGGTGCAAGTAAATAATACAAATTTGTAGCAAAAGCAGCGCACATGCATACTCAAATCTTTCTTAACGAAAGCTTACTTATCCATAAATTAACTATACAATGAGTAAAATTAACTGTGATGGTGAGAATTTCTCCCAAATTGCATTAAGACATGTCAGGTACAAATCCAAATTACAAACTAGACTTCACCATTCATGGCATGCAAAGTCCATATGATTAGTCTAACGGATTATTTGCGTAAGTAATAATTAAGGGTGGCAAAATATTCTACTAACCCATTTTTCCACTCGTCTTTGTCGGATCAGTTTCAAAATGGGCCTCCCCGATTTTATGAATGGGTTGAAATGAGTTAGAAGAAACAAAGTACAATTAAACTTTGACTCGGACCCATCTTAATAAAATATATATTATATAAAGAAAAACCATCACGCAGTTCTGTACGGCTTTTTCTTATTGGACGGGCAGGTGCATTTTGCGTTTCTTGTTTCTTCACGTAGAAAACTAAACAAGTCCTTGGAAAAAGGGCTTGGACAGATTACACGATGCATAATACTGTAACGAGGTTGAGTATAAGTTGCCAAAGTTGTATTGCCTAAAAATAGATCAATTGGTGTCGAATCCAATTTCGACTCACCTAAAACTGACTTGATCCATCCACTTAACGTGACTATTAGTAAATAACTCTTGATCAATATGGATGGATTTGCAAAAGTCTGCAAACAAAAGTTCCAAGAAACATCTAAAGCCTAGTGCCCCAAATGCTCGTGACCCAAAGGAGGACGTAGTTCATGAGGAACAAGGAAAACATAGGCAAACTATGAAGAGCACTAATCAATGTAAATCTCGAATGTTTTGAATGCAAAACTTAGCTCTGAGGTTCAATTGAAGTAACGTTGATCTCGGACATTGATCCGTGCTAGGCTCTCCAATATAGAGCCGATGCCTTTTTTCACTTCTGCGCCAGAAGAGACCTTTGTAGAGACTGCAAATCGGTGTTTGGTTTTCATAGTTTTCATGTACGGGGGAATACCGCATAACTTAAGGAAGGACCGCTTTTACTTGAAACGGATCTCTACTTAAATATTGTCAAGATATTCGTCAGTAAACTGCGACGACTACGTAGTCCCAAGTTGCAATATGTATTTTATATATATTCGTCATTCAACGTTTGAGGGCGATTATTACAGCCCTTCCCGAGAATTTCTTCAAGTCACGCACACTCTATTCACTGGTCATAAGCACTTCTATATTTGTATGACTTCCAAATCTAATCAAAGAGGAAAAAGCATTTATCTGGGTGGATTTGTTAGACCGACGGCGCATGTGTTTATGAAATGAAACCCTAAAAGGGGCCCCGTCACGATCCGTCCATTATGGATTGAAGTTTCTCCATGTCCTGGGTTATTTATTGGCGGATTCTTTTTACACCATCTGATGACTTTATTAGATGGATTTTGTTAAAAACAGTACGCCCATGATACTTACCAAGAAGCCGTGTAAAGAAAGTTTGCAGCTTTTAATACACTATTTTTCTCGTGTGGTTAGTAACTAACCCTTTATAAATCGAAACTTCTGTATTAAGTATACTAAATAAGTGCTAATAGACTCGATTTCAAACCCTCAATAGATATATTATTGGCAGAATAGACAAGCACGTGGGGATGAAAATTTCTTTTTCCTCCTTTTTTGAAGTCTGAAGGCTTTTCCATGATGATTTTCCTTCTCACATGACAATGAAGATGAGAGTATCTTTTCTCTCCTTTTTTTAATTTCTGAAGTTGCCGAATACGTATTGCACTAAACTCGTTTCCATTAATCGTGATGATTACCATGATGATTGTCCTCTGCACACGAGAATGAAGATGCAAAACTCTTTTATTTTTTCTTTTACTTTTTTAATCTCTGAAGTTTCCATGATGTTGCTGGCTGAAGAGAGAATTCCGCGTTGAAAACCTATTTTGATGGAGACTATAAAAAAGGATGAAGATAAATTAGAGATAGTCAGAATGGTTTGCTTTCAAAAACTCTTGCTGTCGTCCTTGTTAATTATGGGTACCTCTAAACTTTGGACAAAGTGAACGCAAGTCGCGACAAATTCAGATAATGAAACGACATACATATGATGCAAGTCTCAATAAATCAAATAACGAAAATGAGTAACTCACCTAGTTGAAATATAATTGGCAAAAGATTTAGCAAAGAACATGTCATCCAATTTTTGCATCATGGTTCGTTAGGTTTATGAAATGGAAACCAAAACAAGAGACGCAAAAGGAGAAACTCTTTGGTTTTGTGATTGTTCAAGAACAAGTACCATTGAATCCACCAAATCATAAATTTTGTCACTCATCTATACTCCTGCGGCCAGTGGCAACTGTCACCTCCTTGTGATAAGTTGTTTGTGAAAAGCTATATTTAAGAGAGAAAAATGCTAAGAATTGAAGTCCTGATTGCGTTGGGTCTAGATTTGTATTGGGTCAGATTTAAGTAAGTGGTATTGCATGGCCAATTTGTGTCGGATCCACTTTCAACTTATCCAAAACTGACTCCATCCACTCATTTGACAGAACTACTAGTAAATGGCTCTTGATGTATATGGATGGATTTGTAAAAGTCTAGGCAAAAAAAAAAAAATCCAAGAAACATAGAAAACCTAGTGCCCATATGCTCGTGACCCAAAGGCGTATGTAGTTCATAAGGAATAAGGTAAACATAGGCAAACAATGAAGAACACTAATCAATATAACTCTCGACTGTTTTGAAGGCAAGACTAACATCCGAGCTTCAGTTGAAGTAACGTTGACGTCGGACATTGATCCACGCTAGCTTTCCAAAAAAACAAAGAGATTCCATGCTTCTTTTAACCTCCGCTTCAGAGGCCCTTGTAGGGACTGCAAAATCGGGTATGGTTTTTATAGACCTCCTCGCTACCGGGGGGGAATTCTTGCCATGTCTTCCAATAAAGGGACTATGATGCTTTTTCTTTCTTCATTTGCAGCGACTGGGAGTCTGGGACACCGTGGGGATCTTTTTTCTCTTATTCACGGCTGATGCTGCTTTTTGACTGCCTCGATTCCACGTCACGAAGACCTTTCCTACCTACCCTTTGGAAACAGAGAAAACATCCTCTTTTGGGCCCACTCTTAACTTATTTTGTTTAATTTCTTGCACCGATTTCTACGTAACATTGTGAAGAATATCAATATTATTAACGCACTCACACGTTCACTATATATCAATGACATCGACGCATTCACACTTCACTATATTCACCATATATTGTGAAGAATGCCAATATCATAGTCTTCGAGAAACGAATGGTCTTGCCCCAACATTTCTTGCCAAGCCTAGACTTCTATTCACGTCTCACATACACGCGCACGCCAGTCACTGTTCATCAGCTTTCTATGCGTGTGTGACTTCCAATTCTAACCTCGAAATTAATATAATCAAAAAGGAAAAGCATCCATCTGCTGGAATTTTCCTTGAGCCAAGTCCAAGCTGGAGTTGTTAGAACAAACTGCTGGAATTTATCATATTTTTATCAATTTTCATTACTTTTAGACCGAATCCAGAGTAAACTATAGCTTGTCAGCATCTCGTGGTAATGAATTCAACTTTCTACTAAGTGCGTGCTGTGAAATGAAGCCCTAAAAGAGAGCCATCATGATCCTTTATTATGATTTTGAGGGAGGAAACACCATTATTGGATAGTGTTAGATGTATACATTTAAAGTTAGGTTAATTGTAGTTTACATTAATTGTAATTAAACCTAATTGCCTCTCACCCTATATATAAGGGAGGGCTTGTACTTTTCATTTAGTAATATGAATGTTGACACCTAAATTTTGGCGTCCCATTTAGTAATTCACTGCATAGCAAATTAGAGATAGACTTTGGCCCCTAGCAAAAATAATATTAAATAGCATATAGTCGTTAGAAGCATAATTCGACTAATTGCATTTAATCGGACCGATGGTAGATGGTTCTAAGCTTAATTGAATAGACTAACCCTACGAGGAAGGGGCAAAATTCGGCCAAGCCTTGGTAGAGCGGTGGCCAAAGTTCTGTAGTGGGGGGGCCATAATTGGCCTTATTTAGGCTTAATTCAGCCCATTAAAAAGTCTAATTAAGGAATGGCCTTAGGTTATTAGAGTCGATCAAGTTGTTAGGCTGAAATTAAGCCCGCAAGAGTAAATTAAACCTTGGTTAGCATTATAAATATGCATCTATGCCTCATAACTCGAGGTCAGCAATTAGAAATTTAGAACACTAGAGACAAACACGTGAGAAAGAGAGAGAGGAAGGAGCACTCGGCTAAGCCCATACGCCTGGCCGAGGCCCATGCCCGTGCTGCCATCCTCACTGACTGACGGTGAGCTTCGCAGCTCCTCACCTCGGCGCCGCTGCCATGTTGTTGTCCCAGTCGCCTCCCAGCTGTGCCTCACCAAGACCGCTCGATGCCGATGTCGCTCCTCCGCCGCTTGTTGGCCTGCTGATCGGAGTCTCGCGCAGTCGTCCTCCACGCGTGACACAACCAAAGCTGCCGCTCTCGGTCCTGGCGAATCAGCGGCACCATGACGCAACGCCAATACACGATCACCGTGACCCTCTGGTATTCCACTACTGATCCTGCGATGCCATCCTTGCCGAGCCCGGCGAGCCGTCACCTAGCGCTACCTTCGCCAAGATTGTTGTTGTTCCCTACGATGACGTTACCAGCTGCTGTCCCTACCCCCACTGGCGCTGCATCAGTCTCGCCGACCCTACTGCCCCGCCGTCCATCCCTATCCCACGACACCACTACTGCTCAGCCACCTCGGGGTGGTTCTCTATTTTTGCAGGTTTCTCGAAAAAGCATCACCGTCGGAAGATTTCCACCACAGGACAGCTTGAGCGCAGGCCCCACCGAGCCGAGCAGCAATCCGGGAGCCCCACGGAGCTGGGCTCCTCGCGCCGCCGCTATCCTTTGCCGAACACCATGATCCACTGCGAGCACGCCACCGGCCACCACCGTCACAAGCCGTCGGTCGAGTTCAAATTTAATCTTTAGGAACTAAGCAATTTAAAATAGTGCATGCTATATGACGAGTTTTTTTACAAGACGATTTTCCTTTAGAGATTAAAAATCTTAAAATGTTTGATGGACTTCTATCAATCATTGTATCTGCATATTAAATTTATCAAAATTGAGGTGTTGGACTACATGATTATGTGAATCATAGAAGGGGAAAAGCAATACCCCGCCTAATAAGCTTTGATTATATTATAATCAATGACTAATGCCTCAAAATGAAATTTTTTTTCCTACCTTAACATTTTCAGCATGGTATTTATTTTGAACTCGCAACATGAAACGAGCACCCATCATGAATCTTAGTCTAAGATACAGGAAGAAGATAGGGCCTGTGGGGACAAAAAAAATTCCTCGAAAGGTAATGGGTTACTCTTATAGCACCTCTATTCACTACTCCATATAATATATGAAAAGGAACAATTCTAAAGTGTTGAATAATTCGATCAATAGATCTCATATAAAAGCTATGCTTAGTTATGCCAATAATCGAAATGAAAGTTAGCACTTCTCATTCTTTTTTATATAGTTGTTGAGAAAAATTTAAATAAAACAAGATTTTCCTTGTTTCAATATATTTTATCTTTGCCTTAAGATAATCGGGTTATACATACTATACAATGCGGGTAGTAACTTAATTAATGCAATCTCAAGTTCTACAGACGGTTGCAGACAATTCCAATGCTATTTGTTCAAGCGCAGAGATTTCATTCAAATGTATTGATTAACCAAAGGAATCTAAAAGAAAAGAAAGCAAACGTATTACATTAGAAAACATAACATTCCATGTGGAGAGTTCATTTTCCTCTACCGGGGTTTTACATCTTAAGAAGTTAATTCGATCGGTTACAACACATGCTGTCGATTAAATCCCCGTTTTTTGTGAAAATCAATTTGATCACATCGACAGTAACAACCGCATTGGAACAAAAAGCCAGAAAAGATGAAGATTGAGAATTTCGTACAAGTTAAAGTCAGAGATTCGATGTGTTGTTGTTTTTTCCACCATTCCTTGCCCTTTAGTTCACACTTTCCAAATTCTTACTGACATGAAATTTAACTACCATTTGAAATTAGAAAGTTAATCGTACGACTGGAGAAAAAACTCATTCAATTAGAATAAGAGGACAAATAATGACAAAAAAATTAGAGGACAAATGGAAAAAGAGAATCAGATAATTTTTTAATGAGAAATCTCATTTTATCAGTGGAATCCCACCTTTCTTTATCTTATTGGCAACCGTCACTTGGTGTGAAATTGCGTTGTCGATTCGTAGTACAGGCAGTTAAAAAAAAGAGCAATACCATAGGGACAAAACCAAAAGACCCCATGTTTCAAAGATAATCCCAGCGTGTTACATAAGCCAGATACTATTCATGTAAAGCAAGCAGTCAATGGAGAGCAGAATCAAACACGGCATTATTGTAAATTTTGATAGGAAGAGAAACTTGATCAATAAAAATTTCATGGAGAAGAAGCAAATATACAAAGTTGCAAATTTAACGCATCAAAGAAGAACTATTATAGTCTTACCACACATTTGCATACTGTACTAACATAAAATACAGAGCAAAACATCTAATAATGTAAAGGGAAAAGGAGAGATTAAGGGTGTCCAATTCCATCAAGAGATCAACTAGACAATGTTCTCCTCGACCCCGCTCCATCATCGCCAACCAGTCAAGTCGCAGGGTTGTTATTCATGGATGATTGTTCTCGGTCCGCAAAATTAATTGTCAAAAGATATTCAATAATCACTTGTGGTTGAATGAACAAGTTTTTGAGTCTCAATGAAGTTGCTCCGCACATGGACTTGAAGACTCGTTTCATCTCAAGAAAAAGTTGTTGGTAATCAGGATTTGCAACTACCATAGCAAGAAACATATCATAGACAACCCACTTGAAGTAAGAATTCAGTACAATGAGTTAATTGCTATTCCAACAACAAGACATCCTAGTATAAAAAACACAAAACTGATGAATGTTGTCCCACGATTGCTTGGTGTTGTTCGTGGACTAATGCCAAAGAGCACAACAACAGCTATGAAAATCGCGATGAAGGTCGCTTACATGTTTACAAGTAAATCCTTAACCTGGAGAAGAGCTAATGACCAGGTAAGCGAGGATTTCAAGAAATCTTTCAATTTTTCAAAGGCGGCTTCTTCTTGTTCTGCAAGTCTGTAGAAAAACGCACAACAAAATCTGACATCATTGGGCTGTTAGATGATACAAGCTTGTAGCATAAGTGTTCCACCTGCATGCTTAAAATCTTGCTTGACGGAAGCTTACTTATCCACAAACGCAACTGTACAATGAGTCAAATTAACTGTACATATAATACATGATTGTGAGAGCAAATTACATTACGACATGTCATATGCGAGTCCGACATTACAAACTAAAGCTCAGCTTTAACGACATGCAAAGTCCAAACAAATTAATTGCAGTAAGTTATAGATAACTCTTGATATGGAAGGATTTTGCGAAAGTAGTACAATTAAAAGGTCCAATAAACATAGAAAGCTAAATGAACCAAATGCTCGTCCGAAGCAAGATACAGTTCGTAAGGAACGAGATAAAACATATGTCAATAATGAACAGTCAAGTAAACCTTCTCTGTTGTTGCTGTTGCTGCAGTCGCTCGCCGTCTCTGTATTGAATCAGGGACAAATTATTTCAAAGAAAAACAGATTTGAAAGAAAAATAGCTACTTTACCCGGACACTAAGCAGAGTTCTTAGAGATTTTCATACGAATAAATTACGTACCTTTCAATTATGATTGCGTGATCCTCCATGTTCTGGAGAAGTTGGAGTTTTATGAATTCTGGAATTGCTTTTGTGAATGAGGAAGTAGAACTGGTTGCAGTGTATGTATATGTGTCGTCAGCTCTGCCTTTAATTATTAGTTTATCTAATTGAAGTGGACTTGACTTTTGCAAATGCCGTCCCCAAATTTGTGTGAAATCAACGGATGGGGCTCACTCCTCAATCATGAGTTTGTGACCATCATCTCCTATAGCTATAGGCTCAGAGAATTCTTCTCTTCATGAGTTGCTAGCACAAGCACTTGTTCGCATATGAAAAAACCTTCTTTTTTAATATTTCTCCTCCGCATTCATTTACTCATATATCTATTTTTTTCCCTCGATGGAAAAGGCTAACTTTTGATATTTTATAATTTTCTCAATTATCCATGATTTCAAATAACGAGCGAAACAGCAAATTCGCATCAAATTTTCTCTAATATATTTTGTTCTATGATCTATTTATCCATCTATATAGTTCGTCAAAGTAGAATTCTCTCTTCAGCCAACCAAACAACGTATTGCGCCAAACCCTTTTCCATGGTGATTTTCCTCCTCACTTGCAAATGAAGATGAAAAATTTCTTTTCCTTCCTCCTTTTATGATCTCTTGCGGTCCCACTTTGACATGCTTTTGCCACTTTTGCATCTTGCTTGGGATAGAAAAATGCAACAATATAGAAGGAAAGGAACTAAATAGTTTGCATCAGGAAACTTCTTGGTGCCAAGGCAAAGAGAGAATTAGTTCACAAAAACACGCTTTTGCAACTTTTGCTGGTCTGCCTTGACTTCACCGGAGTCCACATTAACACGCTTTGGCAACTTTTGCATCTTGCGTGGGATAGAAAATGCAACCTGAACCAGGCAAAAGTCAAGCAACTTCCGGTCTTCCACGACTTTGGCATTTCTTACTTACAAATCTACCCGCACGGTAAAAGGTTAATCGTGGGCCACTCCTAATTTGCGTTTATTCCCTACCTTTTTTCTATATTCTTTTTGTTGTCTTTTGGGTTACTCTTAATTTGAGCTTATTCCTTACCTTTTCTTTATTTTTTGTTGTCCTTTTGAGCTCCAAGAGGCTTTCTTTCTGTTTAGCCTCTTTTTTTTTTTTTTTAAATCTATTGGAGACGAAAATGCCGTCCCTCATTTCCAGAAAAGAAAAAAAGTTTTATTTGGTAGATAGCGAACTAGTTATTGTATTAATGAGTTTTATATTTATCTTTTTATTTTGTACAAGGAAACCATTATTCTAAAAAACCTAAGCACAAGTAAGAATGAAAAACAAAATCTTTTACTAGTTTTAACTAATGCATTTGATTTAATCATAACTTCAATGCATGTCATTTCATTATAATATATGTATCTTTACTGCTCGACTTTCATTTTCATCAACAAATCTAACAATCCAACTTTCTTAATTTTTCAAGTCATCTCCACACGATTTTTTTTATAATTACTTCAAACAAAAAAGTTTCACAATACGACAAAGCTAAGCACATTGGAAATTCTAAACATCCATTATTTATCATGCAAATTCAAAAGAAAAAGCTCCCTAAAACCTTACTACATGTGAATATACTCTTTGCATTGATTAAATGGAATGATTAGTTGTTTGAGAAGAAAACTGTGGCAATTGAAATTGCATTATAAAACAACTTATTGAAACCATATGCAGATATAAATATATATATATATATATATATATATATATATATATATATATATATATATATATATATATATATATATATATATATTGTAAATTCTAAATGCATCAAAATTTTCATAAAACCATCAAAGAAAAGTAAATGATCTTCATAGTACAAACGTAATGCCATTGTAACAAATTGTATATGCAACTTAACAATAAAACTTGTACTTTCAGCTACTAAGGGTGCTCTCTCGGAAAAAAAAAATGTTTTACCTAAATCAAACAATAAAAGTTTTAGTTACATTACTAAGAGAGTCATCATTTGCTCAAAAATATATTGCGGAGTAATTTCAATGTTAGAGTGCGAGAAATTCCAACCTTAGAATAGGCCTTTCGGGTTGAATTATTGCATGTTGAAGTACTCTGTTGCATATTATATTTTACCACCATGGATTTTAATAGCCTTGAATGTGAGTTTGACATTTGCCTTTTGATTTAAATGCCCGACTATTATGCCCATAATCTTTACACGTACCACATCTTTTCCCTTTTTCAACAATTTAAAATGACAAAGTATCACATCATTTAGAAGTTGCTTCTCCTTTGATTTTTTAATTCCAACCTTTATGATATGTAGTTAAGGGCTCATATAAGAAGGAATCATTTGTTGTACAAAATGCTCAATTTGCTCTTCAATAACTTCCTTTTTCAAAAATAGTCTTTCTTGATATTTCCTTCCAACTCGTGAAATAGTTGCTTAAATAAATCATCTCTGTTATTTTGAGTAATATCATGATAAAAAAAAAAGGACCTTAGCTAAATCATCTCCATTATTTTGAGTAATATCATGATAAACCGTACCTTATATCAAGCCTTTATTGTGGATTAGTTATATCTAGAGGTAGACCATCCGAAATCCGAAATCTTATATTATGTGTACATGGAAGATCCATGGATTGCATAAATGCCCAATACAAGTAGGTGGCTTAACCCTACGTTTAGCAATCTTGTATTGCTTGTAGAGCTCATCTAAAACCAATGTTGATGAAAAGTAGAATATCAAAATGATGAGGAACTCTCACCTCCTCGCTTGACAATTTCATTTTGATTTTTTGAAACTAGTTCTCCACTGCAATGAACATTTTATTTTTCACCTCTTCATTTCATGCTTCACCTCTTCATTTCTCGTTGAAACTAGTAGATATAATTTCAAAATTGAATGTAACCCTTTAGCTGTTGAAGTAACACAATTCCCAAAATGCATGAGCAAGTTTGTCTGAGCAAGTACAAAAAGCTCTTCGAGAGGAACTAATTTATTTTTAATTACAATGGCCTTCAAATTGCTGACTTTTTTCATCATATTCTACTTCACTCTTGGAGTTCAGAACCTTGCACAAATCAGATATTAAAAGAATTCCAATTCGTTCCATCTTCAAAATGAGATTTACATTTTATCACATTATTCTTTTCAATGTGCCAAACACTTGGAACTCCAAAATCCCTTTGGCGAAGACTATGGAAATTGAAAACTACACCGAAAGTCAGGATGTTCACCTGGGCGGTTTGTCAGAATGCCATTGCTACTAGAGCCAATCTCTATCGCCGACACATTGTTGAGGACCCCTGCTGTCGGCTTTGCACTCAGCAAGTTCCTGAAACCACCGAGCACCTTTTCCTCCATTGCTCGTGGACTCGAGCTGTTTGGACAAACCCGGAGATCAATGTGTTCTTCTCCCCTCAATCTGCCCATCGGATAGACCACTAGTTATCCGAAAGAACAACCACAGAAGGCGCAGCCACATCAAAAACTATACCTGCCATTGAATTGATTGCCAATACTTTGTGGCAAATATGGCGGATGCGCAACAATTTCGTCTTCCGTGATCAAGACCCTGACCCCAATCTTGTAGTGGAACTGGCGATTGTTCAGACCAGAACTTTTGTTCCTGTGGTTCCCTCTTCACGGTCCGAACGGCAGTTCCTCAACCCTGCTCATCTGTGGAACCCTCCCGATCCAGCAATTCTCAAATGTAATATTGATGGGGCATATCATCCGGGAAGCACCGAGGGATCAATGGCCTGTGTCTGCAAAGAAAGTCAAGGCAGAATCACTGATCTGTATTCAAACTCTTTCCGATCTCACTCGGCTATGGAAATGGAGTTTAAAGCTCTCACCTATACCCTTGATCACCTGCTGCGCCAGAATCTACATGATCGCAAGATCGAGCTTGAAACAGACTGTCTTTTTCTCATAGAATTTGTGCGGGATGAAGGATTGACGCCATGGGAGCTTCGCTCGCTGCAAAAGGAGGCTGCGTTTCTACTTTCACGATTTCATAACCTAAAGCTGACTCACTGTAAGCGTGATGCGAATAGGGTTACCGATTGGGCCGCGAAGGCCCACCGAAATGCTTTCTCGGCCCAGAACTGGCTTTTTAATCCCCTGCTGCTTTCTTGATCTTTTGGTAGCAGATATTGTTGCCCCAGGGTGTAATATACAGGTTATATAAATATGAAAGTTTGCTTTCGACCAAAAAAAAAAAAGTGCCATACACGCAACAAATTGGCACTTTCAGGAAAGTGCATGGAACTTCTCTATCAATGACAAAAGCTAAGATTTGACAATCAACACCCAATATGCTGCTAAACATTGTCAAAAGCCAATCCGTAGTCTTCTTTTTCTTCCTTTCTCGAAAGGGCCAAGCATGAGTAGAAAAAAGCATTAAAGGTAGGAACTCGAACCATATCCAACGAAAGCATTTTCTATCAATTAGTCTGCAAGCAATACATGTCACTCGCGGGCCTAGCTTGAAGAAAAGCTAGAAGTCCCCTCTCTATCCTTCCTCTCTCTCTCTCTCTCTAAAACCCACTTGTAGACTTCCGCCTTCTCCCTTGCACTGCATTCACTCACCCCTTCACCTTGTCGATATTGCTCGATTCTTCCTCCTTCTTCAACCTTCTCTCTCTCAAGCCTCGAGTTGTTTCCATCGAGTATGGTGAGGCCCCCAGGCGAGTACTCCGGGAGATCGAAGAAGTGGCGGTCAATTTTGAAAACATCACCTCCCGCGGAAATGCGGAGCTCAAACTGATCAGCTCCGGCAGCGTCAGGATGGAGAATCCAATGAACCACGGCACCCTCATTGGCCCTCACATGTGGCTAGTCGCTGGTCAGGGGAAAGAAAGCAATAAAAAAACAAACAAAAAAAAAAATAGAAAGAAATGGTGAAGAAGAGAGAGGGACTTGCAACTTTTCTTCAATGTGGGCCTGCAAACGACACATGTTGCTCGTAGAATGGACTAGAGCAATGCTGAGGTGGCTACTCCAGCTGCACCCAATATTTTCTCCAAAGCCATTGATGAAAGGAATATAAGTGGTGACCTACATAGAAATGGTTCTTATATTTGTCTTAGAAACCAAAGCATTCGTGCTGTTACAATTGAAAAGGTGGGCTCATGCTTCGTTGTCAACCCCACAATTGATAAATAAAAGACGAATGTTTCCTTGTTCTCCAGACTGATTCACCAAGCCATAGCAGGGCTTAATTAAAGTTAAAAGAACATAGCAAACGTTCTACGACGTTTTAAAGAATATGCACATCTTACAATTTGAGTTATTCCGTGTCTCATTCTGTTGATAATGAGCCTAATAAGACAGTGATGGAACCGTTGCCGCCATTGCATTAAGATGGCCAACAAGCCGCTGTGGTTTCTGTCCTCAGATTCGATTAAAGAGGGTAATGAAACGGAGAAGACGGCACAATCAAGAAAGGCTGAATTGATTATTTGAAAACTTTAAGCAATTCTGGAAAGAACATTGTGTAAAACATGTATCCTGTGCTATGGGGTATACGAGATAGAAATTTAGCTACTAGACAAAAAAAAATGTTTTAGTTTTTAGTAATTAAGAAAAAGGAGGGGGGACTACTGGAAGGGCGAGAAACCCTAGCAAATGACGGTTGTTTGCACTAAGGTCTGGCAAGTGGCCAGCAGCGACGGTCCATCTCCGATCCCAATCCTCCTTTCTCTTTTGGCCTGTTCGATGATCTAATTAAGCGTTGAAAATTAAAAATTCAAAACGTACGTTCCTTTTCTCAGGATAACAAGAGACTGGAATCACCATCAATGTCTGAAAATGTGTGGAAACCAGGAATGGTTTCTGTGTCTCTTCTGACAACACTATATATCTGCTCTCTGTGTACCCTTCAGCTGAACTCTCTAAACTATAAGGCCTCAGAAAGAGAGCCGATCGCAGGTACCCGCCAGAGCTTATTAAGAACATCGGGACACCTTGGCACCAGCCAAAACTGAGACAAAGCCTATCGCTTCCATGCCAACTTTAACAAACCTTATTATTCTGAAGGTGCATATTGCAGCATTTCTTTAATGCATCTTTGTTTCTCCGGTCCGACCAACTTGAGAATATTTGTCATGGGATAGACAATGTCTCGATGTGATCAATCATAAATAACAGGAGCACCAAACCGTCACTATAACACCAGTTTAGAGTACTTGTTCTTTGTATGGAACAATGCAACGGATAACTCAACAGGCGCAAAAGGTTAAGCAAGCTATAATCTGCTGTCACACTAATCCCAACCTCAAATAGATCAGCTTGTAAAAGCCACAGATAATTCAGTTGTCTAAGATAGTAATACAACCAGTATTTGGTGAGTTATCTATGAAAGCTCCGACTTATACTATATACATCTTCACTACAGCTAGCGGATCAAGCTACTTTCTTGCTTCTATCTCTCGCTTACTTAGGTGCCTCTTCCTTGCAGTTGAAATAGAACCCGGCAGAAAAAATGAACTCTTGATCAATTCCTCCTGGAATAGAACATAAAGACATAAATCAGAAGTTGATACATGAGGAAATCTGCAAGTAAAACTCCACTAAATCCGAGCTCTAAAGAGGACATTCCATTATGTAGCAAGAAAATGTCGGTTTCCTCATCCTCCAGATCACTTAATCCACCACTCTTTCATCACTGACTTATTTATTGGTATCAGCTTAGCTTAAACAGGAAAAGAAAGTTTTGGAGAGCCATTTTCCTTTGTCTTACCTCAACTCCAAGAATTTAAAATCTAACAATCACCACTAGTACGCTCACTAATTCTGATATCATTGCTAACTAGTGAAAGGGGTGGGAAAAATTCATAGCCAATTCCTCACCATACCTGGTCTGAACAGTAGGCAGACTCGGCATTCTCAACTACTCAGGAGCTTTCAGAACCTTGTATCATGTTGCATCGATGGACAATCTTCGAGAAATCATCAAGACTTAGCTGTAACATAGACAGATAAGTCACGCCACAAACAGATAGTTTGATTCCTAAAGACCCAAAACCAGAATCAACATTCAATCCCCAGTTTACTTTACATCATTAAATTTATGTTGATTCCTAAGAAAAGAAATCCTTAATACTATTGTTGGCAATTGTTTTTCCTTTGCATAACATTACTAGAAATTTATTCAATCTAGCAAAGGAGATCTAAAAATAAAAGAGAGAGATGAAGATGGAGAAAATTACATTCTCCAATGCCAAGAGTGGGCTAATTAAAAGATCTAACTAGAGATTGACCTTAAAATAACTATGTAAAAATCCATATCCTAACAGAATCCTTTTTCCCACACTTCCAGGGCGTGACTAGTCTTGCCAGCATATTACCTCATTTACTTTCACTACCCCATTGTTATGATTAAATCAAGTTAGTGATACTTTCCCAGACAGTTATAGTGAAGTCATATTTAGTATCATTCGATTCTTGAAACATGGACATTAATGCAAGATAATTTCTAAAATTGCCTAGATTTTGATCTGCATAAATAATTTAAGAATTTCATTAACAAGTGCTGCCAGAGCACTTCTTGAAAACCTCAATAAAGAAAGTTTGTCATTTCCAATGCATTATCTTTCTTGTATTATGCATAATAAAATAAATAAAAACATTTATTTATTAAGTATGGTTAACAAGTGTTGCCGGGGTACTTGTTAACAAGACCCATGACTTAATTATGTATCTATTCAACAACGGATACTCTGTCCTCATGGATGTTTAATGAGATTTCATAACACTGCAGTCAATTAAATTAATGATGCTGAGACCTTTTTTCAAAATTTCATAATAGTTCAGTCCATAGCAATGCAGTTGACAAAGGATTAGCATGCAGGACTGGAGATGAAACAAAAATAGTAGTAGGCTGGACCTTTCCATCTCCATTGCTATCAAAGCAGTGAATCATGTTGGCTAGTTCCTCATCTGTCCACGTAAAATCATGAGCATCAGCAACTTTGGCTAAATCATGCACAGTGATGCCGCCCTTCCCCGCTTCTGCATGACACATGCAAGCTCATCAGTTCCAGAAACAAAAGGTTCACAAGCCAAAAAGGGGCGTCTATCGCCCCAGCCTACCACATTGTGGGGTCCAGGAAGGGCTAGATGTACCCACTTAACAGTAAGATCACAAGCCACAGAAAGAAAAAAGAAGGTCCATGTAATACCCACATAAGAAACTCTCATTGTTAGTAACCAGAGGAACATAGAGAAAACCTTCTAGTAAAATTGATATTCTGTGACATATTTTGGCAGTTTCTGATATCACAGCAATCAAGAACCAACATATCTCACTACTATATACTAGCAAACCAAAATCCGCCAGATCTTCAAAAGTTTAATATCCCTTTTCAAACCATGACTAAAGAAAGGGATGGAAGACTTGCTGCGCATAAATATCTCCCTCCGGATTGACCTACTATAGATATTGGTTTCTTAGATGCGAATGCTTCAGCCTAACAATAAATTAGCTTCTATGAACCTCCCTACCATTTGAACTAATGATGCACAAGAACAAATGAACCTGATGTGCGAAACCAACAAAGTGGTTGCCACAGCCATCAATGCCGAAAAAAAAAAAAAATGAAGGAAAGAACGTGAAAAATATGCATCCATCATCTGACAAGCATAGACATGGAAACTCCATTAACCATCAATTACCATCAAACTGAAAGAAATGCAGAATCAGTTCGTCCTCGGTCATCTTCACCCGGCTGGTAAACTGGATATCGATAATTATTTACAAGAAAACAAACAAACAAACAAACAAAGACAGTCAGCTAGGAAAGGAAAAGGAAAACAAAATTCTCTTAAAACAATTATTAGGATAAGAGTTACAGACTGTTTTTTTCCTCTTCAGCATTCTAGGATTTTCCTGAGTTTTTTCTACTCCGCCTTTAAGATTTACACCAGCCTCATTTTGGGAAGGCCCCGAACTCACTGTTCCTGAAACTCCGGCAGAATCATGCAGAGACAGCACAATGGCCTGCATTTTGCCACTGACTTTGTTAATATTGATCTTACAGTTACTACACATGTAATAGATTTCTAATCCATGCTGAGATGAAACCCAGGCTTCACTTTAGAATGAGAATATTACAATCATGAAAATACTAGATTTACCTTCGCCAATTCAGCATCATCATCAACATAATCCAACTTATTTAATGACTTTTTGGTCTGAGGTTTCTTCTTCGGTTTGGACACTTTTCTCTTTCCCTGGAGCAGGAGATAGTCACAAAAGGCAGAACACAACATTTCAAAGCAAGACGGACGTATTACAAAAGTATTGACATGTCCATTGTCCCAAGAAGGACAAGAAGCTCGGTTATAAGAAGACATATCAAAGTAATACAAGATCAAAATAATTTGCTGAATTCAGCTCATCAATTGTGCTCTCATCAATCTTTAAACTTCTTCCACCCACATTAAAGAATAGGAACGACAATTCAGGTTTAGCTCCTTTTACTTTTCTCATGTCACAACCTCTGGCATATGTGATATATCTGAAATCTGATCTGAATACTAAAATGGATTAGGACTAAAAACGAGGAAAACAATATTGATTTCAAACTAAGCATGCCGCAATTGGTACTAAGTATCATAGCCAAATTCTCTAAGTTCATAACTTATGAATCTATGCGTCTTCCGTACGACACCACCCTAATCTTACATAACATAGAACAACCAAAGACATGAAGTTGCAGATGTCCAATATGTCCAATGCGATTACTATAATGACATGTCCAAGACTGATACATATACAACTTACTTAAAAGTTCCCAAGTGCACCTCAGATACTTAGTTTCCTATTGTCGTCTAAATCCTGATTTAAACGGAAATCTTATTAACAATAAGAGGAGATCCAGAAAGAAAAACTGCCTTCCACCAAAACCCACTCCAGGAGGATACACAAAGCACTGGAAAAGCTAAACTTAAATGAAAGCCATAAGTCAATTTGACTAAAAACACCCACACTATATTATTTGGTAATTAAGTCATTTATTCAACTGTGGTATTAATATTTAACCGATTTGGTGAAAACGATATTTTCAGCTGCAGTACATGCAACTAGGGTATCACCAAATTAACGTCCTTCACAAAAGCAGTCTGGAGTGATTAGCAATAGTGAAATTCAATATAAGTAGCCAATAAACAATTAGACTGTAATTTTGGAATTAATTGTAATAGGTTTGAAATGCCAAGAAATATTAAAAGTACACAATTTAATTAAAATTCTCAAGGATTTAAAGAAAAGGAAAAAACAAAGGGAAAGATGGCATGTTAATCTGCCAGCGAGTGAACTTAAGTTTCACACAATTTCTAACCAACTGCACAAAGTTTTGCTTAAGTTGGGTAATCTATGGAGATGTTGGCGAGTCAAACAGCATAACTAAGTATTTTTTTGGTAAGAAGCATAACTAAGTATTCAATGCCACTTCAAGCCGAAAATCTCATGGTTACTTAGGATCCAACTTGGATCTTCTCATGACAGTCCTGTTTAATTAGGCCAACCATTCCCTAGAAACACCGGTGAAGTTTCAAGAATGTCACAATCAAAGTAATAAAATCCAGTTGCAGCATAAATAAATTCATTCTAATTAAGAAGGCGCTCAATGCAGCCACTGCAGCAATATTTGAGAAGAAAACACTTCGTGAAGAAGTCTGAAGAACGAAGGTAACTCAGGAAGAAAGTGCTCCTGAATGCACTTGGTGACAACATTAACGAAAAATTATCCTATGAAAAAAAAGACAGTGCTGTGGAAAAAACACATAGGCGACACTTCCAAGTGACCGCCATTTGTGGTGAACACACAACAGTTCGGACAGGAATGAAACAAAGCTAGAGCCGCCAAGCCGAAAAATTAATGACTCCTGAGCACGAATCACTTCATTCACTTCAATGGCCCCATTGTCATTCTCATTACGAAAAATTCAAAAAGTGAGAAACTCGGTGATCATTTCTTTCTCTTCACTCCGTTGTCTTAAACCCACCTTCCCATTTTCACATACACCTTCAACGCCAACTACGCTAGGAACTTCAATTCACGCAACAACAACAGAAGCAGATAAAGAATTACCCAATAGAAAAGAACCGACCTTTCTTTTACCAGACCCAGCTACTTCAAAATCCCGATCATCCTCCTCATCGTCGACGCTAAGATCATCGTCATCGCCGCCATCGCCGTCCAAAGCAGGCGCGTAATCACCATCCTTGTCGTCGTTGTCGTCGTCATCGTCCGCGCCGCCCACCTTCCTCTTGCCCTTCGCGTCACCCTTTCTCGCCTTCCGACTCGAACCCATCACGGAACTCGCCAGGTTTCGGAGGCCCAGGGCCTCCATCCTCCTCTTGTTCTCCGCGATCCTCGACAGCCTTTGCTTCTCGTAATTCGATACACGCGTCGCCTCCTTCGGGTCGGGTAGCGTCGGAGGCTCCGGTTCGGAGCCCGAGCTCGCCTCCGCTCCGTCGGGCTCCGCGTCGGAAGTGGGAGAGCGGCGCTTCGCCGCCATTCGAGCGGTCGCGGCGAATTCTCGAGACGAAAGTGGCGATTGGCCGTCGCGAAATGACAGAGGTTCGAGGGGAGTGAAGAAAATGGGAGGGAAGTCGATATAAAAGCAAGCGCGGTCGAGTCGCACCGGTCCGACCGGATTTTGAGGCTTAAGCATTTGGACCGGTCCGGTCCGGACCGAGTCGTAGACAAGGTGATTTGGGAGCACTTACTACTTCAAATGAGATAAAAAGACTTGCACACTTTTAACACTCACTAAACATATGAACTTTCGTTTGAGCAAGCTGAAAAAATTGTGCTTCAGAGCACATGAAAATATCCGGTGTTGTAGGTCAAAACTAAAGAGACGATATTCGAGCCATTCGAATTCACTTAAGAATGGTGATTCTATTTTGAGCTGACCTTAATATGTCATGCATGCAAGTGTTACCTCAAAAAAATTGCTTAGCGAAGTAAATGGAGAAGCTGACATGTCATCACATGAATCTTACTATGAACATACATGTTGGATATAACAGTTTCTCTCCATAAGTCAGTTCATTATGAGCATTTGTAAAAATTATCATCACTCCGTTATTTCTACATTCTAAAATTGCATATTGTCACTTCTTTAATTTTCTCGTGCAAAAACAAATGAAAAAGGAAAAATTGCTCTCCTCAACATTGATGGCCCCTTCTAGAATGTCAAAATATGTCTTCTATGTCTACACATTTAAACTTAGTCGACTTTATTGACCAAAAAAAAAAGTTATGATCAGCTTTTGTTTGCCTCTCTATGAGTTCCGAGTTTGCTCTTGCATCCAAAGACTAAAACTACTTCATATAGCATCAACTTTTAATGCTGCGCATAATTAATTAGGGGAATATTTCAAAATACACCCCACATTGGACGCATCATCTCAAAAGAGCCGACCAAGTAACACTTGTCTCAAACGGCCCCATAGTTTAGTGGAACCGGTTTGATGGAGAACTTCTGCACTGTGCTTTGATGCTGCAAAAGCATTCGGCCATCTGTTTTTTGTTGGTTAGGAACCAAAACAAAAGAGTGTTTCGTTGGTTTTTTTGTTTCTTTTGGTCGAATGTTTTGTTTTGTTGGCTGTTGGACTGCCCGATATTTGGCGGGACTGGTTGTGTGGGTGTTTGGTGGAACTGGCCAAACATGTGGGCCTGAAAGTGGCCCAGCAAAGACCAAGAAAACTTTAAAAAATGGTCGAGCAAAGCCGAAAGCTGGCCAGAGACGAGCCGAAGAACGGCCGCCCGAATCAGAGTTTGGCCGATGCTTATCCGTCCATTCCACAGTGTAATGGACAACTTTTGTGCAATGAACTTGGCTATGCTTCCCTGCTTTCCACTAGCAGAATATTGCTTGATGGCTCGCTATGCAACAACACTCATTGCACCTTAAATCCCCATCTTAAATTCACGGACACAAAAAGTACCATGTCACGGCAGTACACAGCTATCAAGATATTCACGACCATTCTCTTTCGGATAGGCCCAAAAAAGAAAAGCAAGGAAGGCCAAAATGCTAACAAGCACCTACAAATTGAATTCGCCCAAGCAATAATATTTATTTGAGAACTGCCTGTGCGTCATAGCCACCAAATGGGTAATTCGGCATAATTTACAGCAATTAAGGGTGCATATGACAACATTTCTATTTATTTATTTATCTGTTTTTATGTTCCTCAGAACAAGTTTGGAACAAAAATCCATTTGATAACGCAATTTCATTTTTCTATTTCTAGAACAGATTTTTATTCTAGAAATATATTTAGAGTAGAAATTAGAAGTTAAAATTTTTAGTTTTTCTATTTCTAGAACAAAAATGAAAAATCAAAATTTTCCCCATCATTCACTCTCGTCACCGACCGTCGTCCACCCCCGTTGCCCGTGGCCCATAGGACGTCACCCACCCGCCGCCTGCCATCGGCCCCGCCCTTCGGCCGCCAACCACTAACTGCTAGCTACCAAACGCCAACCACCAAACTCCAATCGCTCATCGTCGACCATCGACCGCCAGATGCCAAACGCCCACTGGTTGTTGGGCCAACCATTGGACATTGGAGGCTCACCACCAACCACCGAACGTCCAACGCCAACTGCCACTGCTCGCCATCGACTGCCGAATGTCAACCGCTCGCCGCTAGCCACCAGTCGCCGGGCTCTGGATGTCAAACGCCAGACGTCGACCGTCAATGGTCGAGCTCCGAATGTCGAATGCCAGACACCGGCCACAAAACATCGGACTCCAAATGTCAAATGCTAGCCGTCGATTGTTGGACATTGGACTCTATTGCCGAACGCCAGTCGTTGAACGTCGAACTTCGGCTACCAGACGCTGGCCATCACCGCTCCTAGAAATAGAAATTTTATTCAGTTATTAAACAAAATTTTATTTTAGAAATAAAAATTTTGAATCGTTATCAAACGCGGTTCTTTATTCATAAACTTATCCATGGAAAAGAAATTGAGAAATGAATTTCTGGTCAGAAATTGATTTGTCTTCTAGAAATTTTGTCATGCCCTAAATAATCATTCAATTCCTTTCCAAAAAAACAGATTTCTTTATGTTTTCATACATAATCCTCCGCTGATGATGAGGTAATCCATGAAAGTAATCGTTCCACCTTTTGTCTTAACCTTCCCCCCTTCCTGTATACCTGCGGAAAAAATCATTCACGCCCACCGGCACAGCAGAACCATGTCTTTTTACACCAGCGTGGCGACGGGGAAAACGGAGCGGAATTGCCGATGGGTGGTGGACGGTGCGAAACGTAGATAACCCCGCAGAGAATCCGACGCTCCATTCCCGAACCTCTTGATGTTCAAGATGTCTTGATAATCAAGAACTCCTGAATCCTCTATCGACTTTGGCCCGCCCTCTCTCGCCTTTTCATGGCGCCCTTCGTCAGAATCGAGGCAATCAAGCCGACCCCTCTGTCGCTCGCCACTCTCTGCGCTTGCCCGTGCCGACCCTTTGCTACGAACGCCCTGGTTCTGACGCGCCCTCTGTCAAGATTCAATCTTGGGTTGCTTTTACATGGACCCAAGAGCGTGGTCCGGATGCGCTTGCGTGGGGTCCCGGCCCGGCGGCGCGTCGTCGTGGCCGGGGCGCGCGCCGAGCAGGACCGGGTCGGCGAGAGCGACGCCAATCAGGTGGGCTTTCGGTCGGCTGTGTCTCATTAGGAAATCCGGAATTAGTCTGTGTGATTGTTTTCTTGACTGGTGTCTGGAATTGTTGGATGTATGAGGGGAAAATGGTACTTTTTTGTGCTGGCTCTATCCTGAGTGCAAATGATAGGTGTGTGAATAACGCACTTTTAGTTGTTGGTAGTTAAGAAAAGGGTAGTTCCTTACAATTGGATGGGGGCAGAAACAGCAGTATAGGTAATGTGTCAATTTTTTCTTTCTTTGCTTATTTTCATGCTTCCTCTGCTGGAATTTGTTACGTAATGCACCGAATCTGTGAGAACTTAGTTTGTATCTGTCTTTTAATGCACCAAATGAGTATCTGCGGGTACAGGACATGGCAATGTTTGTTGCTTGAAGGGTTGATGAAGGAAGATTAATAAGTTGTGGCATTAGCTCTCTGTGGCCCTTTTCTATCTCTAGATGATATTTTCATGATAATTTGATTGTAAAGCAATGCTGAAACGGAATGTTTTAGGAAGTAGACAAAGGCCATCAATCTTCACCACAGGGAGAGACTGATATGGAGATTCAACAGAAAGCAAGTCAGTTAAGAAAGAGGATTGTTTTTGGACTTGGAATGGGTTTTTCTGTTGGCGGTGTTGTGTTGGCAGGAGGATGGGTGTTTACTGTGGCTTTGGCGTCTGCTGTTTTTGCCGGTTCACGCGAATATTTTGAGTTGGTTAGGAGTCGTGGAATTGCAGCTGGAATGACGCCCCCTCCTCGATATGTGTCCCGAGTTTGCTCGGTTATTTGTGCCCTGATGCCGGTACTTACCTTGTAAGATTGAAAGACACCCTATGCTATATTATTTTGTGGCATTTGGTGGACAAATTTTGTTGCTAGCAAAGCTTTGAGCATGCATTCTCTTTCCTGATAAAGTTTTATAAGTTAGCCAATCTTATCATGACGTAGCAATTACTTATCATGCTTCTATGTTCTCCTATCAAAATGTAATAGGCTCCCTTATCTGTCTGCACGTCTTGTTTAAGGGAGATTTGGGAGCTTGCTTGCTTCTGAATTTCTAAAACCATCCTGTTCAGAAGAATGAAATAATCAAAAGACAGTAAGTTTGACACAGAAATTGAAATGTACCACGATCTAGTTGTAGTAAGTACTTGTAATAATTACAGGAAAAATAATTGCCAGCATAATTTGAGAGAAAAACCCTCTATGGTGCCAATGACACATCGAAAAACTTTGACCACTTTTCAGCATACAGTTTCTGCAAAATCTTTCACATTCTCTGTTTAGATCCATTTTTCTTCTCTTCTAAATTTTTAGCAATCTGAAACGTAAAAATCAGGTGGAGTTCACTGATTTCTCGTAGAATGCCATTGTTGACCCCTACGGATACTTTTGTAATGAATCAAAGGTTTTCCAGGAAGCAGTGCTTTCATCTGAATTCGTTATTGCTTTATTAGATCTTTGGCTCTATTTGGCAAGTGCTAGGCATTGATTATTGATACTTGCCGCTGTGCATGTCAGATACTTTGGTCTAGACGTTTCTGTGACATCTGCCGCCTTCCTTGTTGCCATAGCATTGCTTCTGCAGAGAGGAAATCCACGATTCTCCCAGCTCAGCAGTACAATATTTGGGCTATTTTATTGTGGTTATCTTCCTTGTTTTTGGGTGAAGCTTCGATGTGGTCTAGCAGCACCAGCACTTCATACTAGTAAGATATGGTTTATTCCTGATGGAGGATGCCCCTTTCATGATACATGCATCCGATATTTTATCCTTAAGATTTGGGCTATTTTATCATGGTTATCTTCCTTAAGATTTGTTCAACCTTGATTTTATGTAAGTGTCAGTGTAGTGTAGAAGAAAATTGCAAATAAGATAGGTAACAGTAAATTAAATGCAGAACATTTCAAGACTAAATGGTGAAAGGAAGATCAAGTCATGATACTCAAGACAGCCTATGTAGCATATAGCAATCTAAATGTAGGACAATTTCAGATTTAAATGGTGCAAGAAAGATAAAATCACTATATTATTGTTAGAAGCACTGGGTATTGTAAATTATATGATACAAATAGCTCAGCAAGAATCTTTTTGGTGCTTTTGGCCATTATTTTGGTATTGACTTGTTCATCATGGTTTTCATTCTACCGGCACTTGAGAGTGTTGACTTCTCCGAGTGCGAAGATATGTCATAGTTTTACATAATACACTTAAATAGATAATTGTGCTGTTTGTTTATTATTTTCAGTTAAGCAAAAAGCTCGCATCGAAAGTTTGTTTTTTGATAATTTCTACCTTGCTTTTAACAGAATTCTCCCTTAAACATTGCCACAACCAGCGGCTTAAGGGGAACAATCGGACAAACTGAAAACCGACTATGCTGCACTAAACTAGAGAGCTTTTATTATAAAGAATCTAAGCCTAATTGATGTTCTTTCTAAAAAAAGATTCTATTATATGAAAATTTAGAACAAGCATAGTCTTTTGATATTGTATTCTGTCTGTCTCTGTGTAGCATTTTGTGAACTTGGCTTCACACCATGGCTCTTGTACCTGAACTGATCTTCCCATAAACAGTACTTATTATTGATATACTTGAAGTTAATACCAGAAGATGCAAGAAGTTTCATAATGAAGCCTTCCCTATGAATAATGTAGTTTTCAATTTTTGTTATTTTTTTTTACATGTGTAATGGAATGGCTTCTATTGTCAATGATTGTCGTTAATGCTGCTCATGCTTATATGAAGTTGTGGTTCTTAGCTTGCTCCTCTTTAACAGGAGTCGGAGCAGCATGGCCCATTCTTCTAGGTGGCCAGGCTCATTGGACCGTGGGCCTTGTGGCGGCGTTGACATCAATAAGTAGCATAATTGCTGCAGACACATATGCATTTCTTGGTGGCAAAGTAATTTGGCTTCTAGACTTTCAGTGTAATTTGTGCTGTAATATGTACCCATTTTCATACAAATGAAAATCTACATGCCCTTGTCTAGTTATATTGTTTCTTGTATATAAGTTTGAAAATATACCTATGTCCTGATTGTGAATAGAATTAAGGAGCTCAAACAAGTTACTTTAGAGTGTACTCATGATCTGGTATCCACAATTGTGCTTAGAGATTGTTTGGATTAGTATCCCTTAATGAGGTTCTACTACTGATCACTTACTTTTTGTTATTCTTTCTTTCTTCTTATAAAGCTGGTTTAGCCAGAATATCGTATTATGATGAAATTCTTTTCTGAAGTTATACTTTGAATCTTTGTGTGCTATAAGAACAAGTGAAAAAGAGTAGCTTGTTCTTGCAAGTTCTGAGCTTTAATAAGCATAGAGTTGAGTTCCTAATCTTCATTTTGTATAATCACATTTAATGTAGGCAGGAATTGCTGGATGCCTTTGTGCTTAATTTCTTTTCTATTGTAAGATTTCATGATTCCTTTTGCTTTTTCTGTACCATGCAGGACATTTTGGTTTTATGCAGATAGAAACCTAAAAATTGTTGAATTTTAATGCAGGCATTTGGTAGGACACCACTTACTAATATTAGTCCCAAGAAGACATGGGAAGGAACTGTCGTAGGCTTGGGTGGTTGTATAGCGACTTCCATCATCTTGTCAAGGATATTTTGTTGGCCATCTTCTTTGCTGAGGTAGTTCTGCTCGCCCTTGTAATCCAGTTTGCAAAACTGTTTTTTAATGGATGAGAACTGAAATAACTTATTAATGATTAGGGGAGTTGATTAATGTTGTTTCTTGGATTTTGGAAGATAGAAAACTGAAGGAGTAGGAAGTCATCTTTGATGCGTGTAAATCTAAATTGTCTTTATGTGCTTGTGAGCTCAAGAGAGAGAACAAGGGAGTAGTAGGGAGGGGGAGGAGGAGGGGGAGGGGGAACAGAGCTGAATGTTGTTAGGAGAAACTGAATATTATCTTTCGTCCTTGTTTATATTGGATGCTAGAATTTCTATGCTTTAATTGTTAAGGATAGTGTGATAGAATTTTTCTTGACTTCCAATCTTTTTCTCTTTTTTCTTATATATTTCTCCTTTAAACATTCTTTGGACAATATGAGTGATTATGAGGAAGTGTATATATATTTGGTCAATTGTAATGTTCCCATTTAGACATAATACCGCCTTTTAAAATTTCACTGTGGGAAGCTTGTTCTTTTTCTTTTCTTTTTTTCCTAGGGAAAACTTGAATTGTGAATCCTCTATTTCTACGGTATTAGAAAAATGGTTATGCTTTAGTTGGTTTGGGTGGGTAATTCTTCTACCTCATTATGGTCATTTAATATAATATTCACCAGAAGATCCTTAATCGTAGTGTTTATCTTTTTCAACACAAATGTCCTCTTCTTTTGAAAAAAAAAAATATTCATTTATTGTCAAATAAAAATTTGATACATGTGTCATTGGCCGGCAGTCCTTGGCTGCAAAATAGCCCACGTAGCACCTGGTGAGCTAAAAACACCAGGTCAGCCTTCCTTCCAAAATTGTTCCCAAGAACAGTTCAACAAATAACTTCCTCATATCGGATCTTATTGGCATCTAGTCCATCAAGCAAGATAGCAAATCACCTATCATGGCCTCATCAGAAAAGCGGCATAAGCTTCCGACCAGTTTGTACATGAAAGGCCAACTTCGCCTTCAGAGTTATGTAGAGATATATTAATTCTATTCTAGAATTCCTAACACCAATCATCATAACGTAATTCCCCCAGACTAGTTGTATTCATTTCCTTTGCATCACTTGCTTCTCACTCGATAACCCCAAGCTCCACTTACGAGGGTACGAGAGAATAGGAGAACCACGGTCTATGACATTCTCCCCCACTCAATTCCGCAACGCCCTCATCGTGGGCTATTCTATCGCTTCCCCATGTTTCCTAACCATTGATGTGCCACTTTGGATCATACATCGAATAGCAACGCTCGCCCAACAAAACAGGCCACTCCGTTGGTAGTTTCTTTTGATCACTGTTCAAGCATCTTTGGCACTTGTGCTTTCCTTGACAAGTGGCATTTTTTGCCAACTGCATCTTTGGCAGCACTTTATTTCGTTTACTAAGCTTTTGTTGATCTCAACAGACCAATGGAGGTTTCTTCCCTTTTTGAAAACATGGCAACAGATTCTTCTTAAGATTCACCAATTATCCAGGAACGTTTTCCCTATTTAGCGAGGAATCTGTGTTTTCCTATGCCCCCATTGTCATCTTAGAAGCTAGTCGAGGGTTGCACTTTGTCTAAGCACATTTTGCCTCCGCCCTCGTAGGACTAGGTAGGCCACAAGTTTTCTCCGACTCAAAACTCATTTACCAAAGGAATCTTGCCTTGATGCCATCTATCATAGGCTGGCAGTTCCTTGGCCTCATAATAGCCCATGCGGTGCCTAGTTTGCTGAAGACACCAGGCCAGCCGTCCTTCTATAGTTGTTCCCAAGAACAGTTCAGTAAATAGCTTGTATCGGATCATGCCACGTTTCGCTTAGCTTGGACATCTAGTTCATCGAGTGAGATATCACTTTAAGCACAACAATTGGTTTCTACCTGCTACGGTCTAAGAGCAGCATCAACTTCTGACCAGTTATATACAAGAGGCCAACCTGCCTTCATAGCTCCGTAGAGATATATCATTTCTATCCTAAAACTCCTAACACCAATCATCTTGTCGCCACTTTTACGGACCAGTTGTTTCATCCCCTCTGCATCACTCACTCTTCTCTTGATAACCCCAACTTCACTCACAAGAGTACGAGAGTACGGGAGAACCATAGTCCTTTATTTATGCTTCCTTGATCTTTTTAAGCCACTTCTATTATGTTACATACTCTTGTTGGATCATTTGAGGACTTATGTGCCCTACTGCTTGAAATGAGTTTAGAAAATCCACTCTTTGACATCAAAATACCTACTTTCCCCTAAGATTATTGAAGGTAATGTTGTTCTCAAAATGTACCCCTTTTTGCTACTTATGAAAAGACTTTCCCCTTTTTCTACTAAGGAAATCCATCCATGTCTCTTCTCATGCCTCCAAATCTTTACGAATTATGAACCACTTCAAGGACATCATTAATTCGCATTGAGATGTATGAAGGTCTTTGTGTCCTTACCGTTTTAATTGAGTTTTCTTCTTTTCTCTTTTGAGAGGTTAATACGTACTTTCTTTAGAATAGTCGTGATTGTTGTCCTCGTGTATGCACAAGCATCTTCCTGCGGCTTTTTGCATGCTTTTATTTCACATGGACAAACACATTTCCTCATAACTCCATTAGTCCTGCATTATGTCTTTATTGGCGTGTAGGCTATGATGTTCTTCTTGACCTTAAGGTGCATAATAGGTATCATAGTATACGAGATGCTTATCCCTGTTGTAAATCTCATGGATGGTATTAAATCCTTCCGTCTCTCTACAACTTATCCCTTCTGACATTAATCTGTCCAGCACTTTTGCCTTTGTTATGTCTTATCCACGAAAATTGTGCTGCATAGCTTACATCAAGGAAGAGGAGTTCATTCCTATCTAGTGGCCAAAGTCAAAAAGTTTTATCTTGTCATGAGCCTGTAGAGACGGGAGACTTCTCAGTAATCTTTTTTGTATCCTCGATTGCAAAAAACCTGTTGTTCAAATCCTAGAACTTCAGTACTTTTGATCCATTTCTTTAAGCCAAAAGCCCAGATAATCCAATAGGAATCTTGTTGTGATCTCTTTTGGTATTCAATATCTTCATTTGATGTCTCGAGTACATAGATCATATGATGAGCTTGCATAAATGTAACATTGAAATTTGTGCATTTGCTCTTTCTTATTGCTTCATATAAAGGATCAACTAGTTGCCTTGTGGTTTCTATGTTCCCTCCGTTCTCATGTATGTGTTAAAGCTTGTTCCTTCACTTTTTGTTTAGCCTAATATTAGTTCTTAGCATCTTTTTGAGTTATATCAGGTACTTGAGCTTATATTTTAGTGCTTAATTTTAGAAAGTCTAGCTATGCCTGCTTGATTTCCAAGTTTTGATTGTAGTTTCATCTTCTCTGACTATATTTTTATTCGTTCTTTATTCAAGCTTCCTACAGCTTTAGCACGTATTCACCGGTAAAAAGTATACTTTCTTTTGTCTTGCTAAGTTGTCCTTTAGCTTTCAAGAGTGCCAGTATGATAATCTTCATCTTAATTTAAAGGAAGGTAGTCTCAACATTTGCTCGGTGGCATTTCAAAATAACACACTTAGATACTTTGGCTCAAAGCTTTTTGGATCCGTCATCATTTTTAAACCTGTTTTTGTGCTGTTTGATTTTCTTTTAGGTGACCACATTATTGCATCCTGTTAGATTGTTTATTTGCATTGTATTTTCATTGTTGTGGTTTGTGTATAATTTCCTCTTGTTTGGTGGACAGTGCAATAGCATTGGGGTTCTTGAACTTTTTTGGGTCTGTTTTTGGAGATCTCACCGAATCCATGATCAAACGTGACGCAGGGGTCAAAGACTCGGGCTCCCTTATTCCTGGACATGGTAAATTCCTTTTGCTTTAATTACTTTGGAAAGCTGCTGAACTTTCTTTGCACTTTGGCCCTTATTCGAGTTGCTAAATCTGCATACTGCTGATTATATGCGAACCAATTTAACATCATTTAGGACAAATTTCATAGTTCATTTAATCTGATTTCTACAGTTATTTAGATTGTTGATTTACAAAGATGCAATTTTTTTTTTTTTTGCTGCAATAATTGAAGCTTTTGCTTGCAAGATTGTGTGTTTTCATTTCTCAAATCTTGTTAGCTCATCTTTTTGAGTATTTCTTATCACTTTAATTGCATGGAACTCATTTGAATTTTGGATTGACCAAAATTCCACATATTCATCTGGATAAGCATTATAACTAATCATATGCCTAGTGCCTACTGGTTGTTGAAAAGCATGAGAAAGTGAAGCTGAAATATCCTTCATCTATCTCATTTTCCCTGCTGAACTTGCAAGTAGAACACGTATAATTGCCCTCATTACAATTTGCTGATGCCCTCCTAAAACGGTAGAAAAGCTTCTCTTTGGTTGTTTTTTGTCATTGACTGTAACAAAAAATATTCCCCATTTCTCTCATTGGAGGGCAGTAGACAAATTTAATTTTACATTATGAACTTAAAAGCAAGGATCTTTACGTCCTCCTGGAGGATGAACCTTTCTTTTAAGGTGTTAAGAAACACATGGGTACCTGCAGATGAACCTTACTTTGTCAAATGCAAAGTTGATACTTATGATACTTTTGCCTCGGAAGTTTTCATAAATTCCTCATCTGTAATGAAACGAATCTGTTTCTGAGATGTCCATCATATAAGGTTTCCTGGACCCCTTTTTCCACTTCCTCTGCTGCTCATTGAATATGCATCAGATTGTAGTGTAGTTGTAAGAACCCTGTCATTTATGGTATTTTGCAAATTTGGGTTTCATAAACTATGTCTGTAATCAGAGGCAATGCCTGCAGGTGGAATATTGGACAGAGTAGATAGCTACATATTCACGGGTGCGCTCATGTACTCTTTCGTCAAAACTATTCTACCTCTGTATGGAGTTTGACATCAGAAGAATGAGCAATAAAAAGTGGGGATACACTTCATAGTTCTGGAGCTGTTGCAAGAGGGCACTCCGTGCCACCCAAGCAAGCGTCGATTGTTTTTGGACAAGAAAATGAAGAAGATAGTCCTGTATGTATTCTTTAACTCGAAATGGCAGCCGAGATTTTGAAGCATACTCTGTTTTCAGTGTAACCGGTATAGTTCACATGACCATAGATCACTGTTAATCTTCAAGAAGAGCTGTCAATGATCAATCCAATGGATGAGAAGCTGCTTCCCAAAAGTTTTTCTTTTCTTTCTTTTCCTTGGCTTTTTCGGTGTTGGTAGGTCTTCTATTGTAATAATTGGTTGATCAATAATTTCGGCTGCAAGGTCAATCATCTCAATTTTTTGCACGCCCGTTTGCTTGTCATGCTGACTGGGATTCTTTAGCTGAAAGAATCTAAGTTTTAGGAAAAAATTTCTATGGATAACTTTGATTTTGCATGGATAGAGTGGAATTTCAGCCCCCAGTTGGCATGATTCTTCGGAGCCTGACTTTTGTCCTAACTGAAGTTCTTCATGCTGTAGTATGGTTGATTGATCTCTTCAACAATTTTTCCAATGTTGGTGTTTTCTTGTCCAAAATGCCGGTCCATGGTTATTGTTCCATGATAATGCAGCCGGATATGGTGTAAGAAACCGATTCGTTCTTGTTATCGCACCATCCGACCATCATGTTTCTAAACGTTTCTATTAGAAACTATGTCTAGGACTCAAAAGTTGCTTTGATTGAACTAATTTACTTGTGATGGTTGGTAACTGATATTCTCCCTTGTCGATTTCCGAATTGCTTCCCTCGTAAGCTTCCCCTACAGCGAGGAGTAGTTAAATGTCGACGCGAACAGGTGTATGATCTCACTGGCGCCAATCGAGAAATGGAAAGGCTTTGTGTCATGGTGACAATGATATATGGCCCGTTCTAGGGAGTCCTCATGGCAGTTATGACCATAACCAGGAATGTCATTATTGGTATTTCTATTTACCATTATTTGCTATTATCGATATAGCGTGACTCAGGCTGTTAGGCAATATTGCATTGAGGCCTCGGGACTCTTTTCAGACGTATTTTTTCCACCCCTAATAATTCCATCGGATTAACTTGCACCCTCGAAGGTTGACCGAGGAAAGCAATCAATCATGGTTTGAAAATGATATTTGAGAGAGGGAGAGAGGGAGGGACATAGTGAGTAGCAAGGCCCACTAACGTCCCACCAAATCCCATCAATCCCAAAAAAAAAATAAAAAAATTCATACGCCTCTATGATTTCACATACTATTTTAATTGTTTGGGGAAAAAGATCATTATAATAATAATAACCTCCAATCACTCGTAACTGAAAGATGAAGTTAGTATAAGTCAAGAAAGGCTTCCCTAGATTTAAATAATCTCTCTAAAGGCAAAACGACCTCAACGAGGGGGTACGTCGAATTGCCGGTCGCAAACCGCTATTATTTTCACGTGGACATGTCTCCCCGGCCTCCCTCGGCGTTCCTTTTTAAAAATCCCTTATTTTCATCGTCTGCATGCATGTATGTCAGCTAGAAATGGTACACGATGATATCACCAAATTGAAAAATTGCTGCTTAGTTAGCTTCTGTTTGCGCCGCTTGTAATCTTCTTGTTCGGCCATGTCACATCGTCACCACGAGCCAAATCGTCATTAATACTAAAATGGGGTCCAAACATGTTGTCCGTAAGCAGCATTAGTGTTGTTAACACGTCTATTTAGCACTATTTCCGATTGATTGAGTCCCACAGCTCGCTTTGGCCGTGCTGTGCTCGAAAAGCAGTCCTTTTCGCGCGTCAAAGCTTTGGAGCCGTCGTCAAAAGGGTGGTTCGGTCCGTGATGTCATGAAAAATTTGGAAAAGAAGTAATGAGCGTTTTGACGTTTAGACAGGAAAGAAAACCCTAAGAACATGTGGACCTACAAAAGCTAAAAATGACTTGTGTTTTCTCTTTCTTTTGAAGCTGCGGGTGCTTTTGTCCTTAGCAAGACGGACTAAAGATGGTGGCATTTGCGTCCAAAACTGAGGAGGTCGTTGTAGATTAAGATGTCTGGCGAGTTATTAAAGCTCTCCGCTAGGAACAACGGTCATGAAGAGATAATGTCCGTTCTCGGACAAGTTAATGTGGCAATTAATTATTCGGGTTACGGAATCGGTCCGAACTGTCACGGGAATGGGATGAGAAAAAAGGAAAGATGACCCGCGAAAGAGACGTGGGAAGTAAACGACGGTTGACCTTGAATTTGTGAGGAGATATGGATGTTGCAAAAGGGAAGGAGATAAGAGAAAGGAGGAGGAGAAGGAGATTGGGGGGGGATAGAAAGAAACCCCAAGACTGCTCTCAATTTTTGCCTTTTTCTTGGAGGCTAGCAAGCAAGAAAACCCACATATATTCAAAAGTGCCTTATGTGGAGCCAAATCTCCACCAACTATCAATGTAGAGATAGAGAAAGAAAGGGCCAAAAAAAGAGCCGAGAGAGAGAGAGAGAGAGAGAGAGAGTCTTGAGCAAGAAGAGAGGAGGGGGGCCAATTAGGGTTGTTTTGTTGTGATGGGAAGCGGGCCTACCACGACTGGGGCTTTTGACAAGCCATGAGTGCTTACTTTTCGAGATGTTCTTTTGTAAAATCTTTTAGGGGCATGAATGATACGAGAAGTGGAGAGAAAAATGTGTGGGATGCAAGGAACGCGTTGTTTTTAAGCTGACTAAGAAATGGAGGGCGAGAGGAAAAGGATTGAAAGAGAAACGATGTACATAAAAACAATGAAGGAAACTTAAAGAAGTGTTTGAGGAGATATGGTGGGCAAGCATCTCCAAAAGTTGTGTTTTCAGAGAGAGAGAGAGAGAGAGAGAGAAGCAAAGTATTGTTGCTGTGTCGATGACAAAAACCCTAGCTTTTTCCCTTGCACACGCACACCCATGCATCTCTCCACCTCACACCACCTTTTGCTTTCCTTTTTTTATTACTTTTCCTCTCTTGTCCATTTGCCTCCGGGTGGTCACATGGTTTTTGGCGTTAACCCTAATATTTATTTTCACCAATTCTTGGCTAATAGCGTCATGTTCCGGTCCATCCTGACCTAATCCATGTCGAAAGTCCATGATGCAATCGTTCTTTATTTTCCCACATAAATAAATTGTAATATAAGAAAAAAAAGCCTTTCTCGGCCAAGTCGCCCCAATCTATATTCCCATCTTTTTCGCGACATTTCCATCTGGTTAATGTGGTGGTGTTCATATTCGATTGCAAATGCTCATGTTTCAAATCATATGTGTCCACACGGTGGCCAAGAATTCATAATGAGCCTCATTCTCAGAAGTTACGTGGAAGGAAAATTGACTAGCATGATGTGACTGAAAATGCCATTGTAGAGAGACATTTTTGTTTGGGAAGCATTTACGAATGAGGCCATGAAAACGACAGATTTCTTCATTGCTAAGGAATATTTAAATTGTGATATGTTTTCGTGCTTGAAAGTCCAGGTAGGTGTGATCTTGAAATCCACAGGAACCGAAGATTCTCACACGAACGTAACATGTGATTATTAAAACTACGAAAGGTATAATTTGATGCATGACTCATGCACAGTCCACCTATAATTACCGCATGTTCCTTTAATAATTAGACGATGGAATCGATTCTTAGATGGTCTGTGTTTAAATATTTGAATTGCTGTCTATCTTTTGACTAAAAGCTTCAAATCGATCAATGATGGAACATGAAGAATCACAATCTAAAGAAAGAGAAATTAACCTTTATTACAAACTTTGTTTCTTAATTTGTCGAATTCATTTTTTTTTATCAAATCCACCACCCGTGTAAAGAACAAGTAACACGTTCACCATCAGATGGTCGGATAAATTTGCTTTTCTCCATCTTGTGCTGAAAATCCCGAGTTCTTAAATGGTGTCGTTTGTAAAGACTCAATCCCTTGTGTATTCAATAAATTTCAAAAAACACGAGATTAATTGAGTACTTGCTCATGAAAACGTATACAATCCATCCAACAAAAAAAAAATTTCTATCACATTTATTAAGCTAGGGTTTAAATAAGTCGTTTTGGTTGCATCTTCTTGGAAAATGATGTGGTTCTGATGTGAAACTCCCTTTTAGCTGCGAAGATGAAGATGCCGAAATATAGGTGCAATCGCAAGATGGATACGACTGTTCATTAAAACTTTAGTTAGTGACACCCCACCACATCCCACACCATCATTTTCGAACTTTGGAGGAGACAAAAGCTGGAGATGTTTTGCAAGATCTTTGTTCTTCATGTGGAAAAATATAAAACGAAACATTATTATAAACTTGAGGACAAAAGAAAAAAAAAAAAATCCCTCACTCCGAGGAGGCTTCTCCAAGACAAAAGTGCTTACCTCAATTCCTTAATAAAAAGTTGCTTATCATTATACTTTCCCCAGGCAGAGCGTTTATCTTTTTAGAGCCCTAAAAAAGGGTTCTCCTTTTAAGAGCTTCTCTATCTAGAAGATGCTCCAATCCTACTCGAGAGAGAGAGAGAGAGAGAGAGAGAGACGGGGGAATAATCTTTCGAGAAGTGAGGTGACCAAAGAAGGGCCGCAATATGGCAGGTCCAAAGAGGAGCCAGGGTTTAGATTTCGTTTTGTTGAAGGACTTGGCAAAGGAGGGCTGCCTTTTTTTTACCCCATGCAATCGCCCCTTGTTCTTTCCCTTTCGTCGCCTAAAGCAAGCCAAAAGAAACGAAAAGAAAAAAGGAAAGGAAGAAAGACCAAGTACAGCTTTGGAAGACAGGCTTTTGTGCTTCACTATGATCGGTGAAAGCAGGCCTTGATGTATCCAGCGAAAGCCGATTCATTTTCAGAACCAGAAAGACTGTTCATGTGGATTTGAACAACGATTTGAAAATTCATTTCGTAGGGTCTCCCTTCATTTTCGCACGCTTTATGCATATATCAAGCATGAGTTTCATCTCATTTGTTCATATGGGAATCGGCTGGCCAAAGCTTAACCCCATGCATATCGTCGTGGAGTGCAACGATGCGGGCGAAATGGAAAATTTGGGAAGGGGGGGAGGAGGGGAGAGAGAGAGGACGAATTAACAAACTATACTGAGAAATCTTTAGATCGAAAAAACTCAATATTCGAACAAAGTTCAATAGAAAATTTACGGACGAGAATTCGATGAGAGGGACCCCTTTGTTAGGGTTATGGCAATCATTTAAAAGGCGAGATATAGCTTTTCGATGTATCAGATATGCGAAAAGATTTAGCACGATCTGAAAAATTATACTTTCCCTTCTTTGTGTGTTGAATACGCCTCATGCTCCACGAGATACCTTCGAGGGCGTACCAATCAGCTGACATATGTTTCCAGACATACAAAGGAAAGCCGGAGTTTATGCTTAATCACTGTTCTGACAAGATTAGAGTTTAGGTTTTCTTTTGGGGCATCAAGCTGGATTTTGCCAAAATAAAAGCTGTGGAAATAAAGTAATTCGCTTTTTCGAATGTTGTGTTATATGGGAAAGATGCACTAATTGATTTTTCTCCACTTTACATAGTCACATTAGTACTGTTCTAGGAATCTTTAATATAAATAATATGTATTATGAGTTTTTTCGGAGTCAAGGTTGGACCAAATAAATGAAAAGAAAATTAATTTCGCCACTGACCTCTACTTTTTAAGCACTTCTAAAGGATGATATAATGCCCTCTATAACTTTCCTAAGGTTAGGTTAATGGGTGCACCCAATACATTTAGTGCAATGCATGAGAACCGTTAGATCATGTCGGCTCCATATAGTTAGTCCGATTCCTGAAAATTGTTAGATAAGATTTTCATTGGTTTAGATGCACCAAGATGCACCAAGCCTATATAATCTGAGTCGATCTAATTATTTTCCATCTACCGAGTATCTATTTGTGTTGGAAGCATACTTTCATACATGGTAACTGCAGTATTCTGTGACATCATCTTTTCCCACAAGAGAATTTCTTTTAGACTTGAGTGCAAGGGCTCTCTCTAAAGATCTTTGGAGAGCGAATCCCCACCTTCTTAATAAATGTCGGATGAAAAAAAAAGAGAAAGTAAATCTCACCCGTTGATCCTAAAATCTTTAACTTTTTGTATCTTATAACATTTCGAATAAGAATTACGAAAGATTTCAATAAGTCATAACCAAATGATGAGTTTCTCAAAAGACCATAGAACATTTCTAGTAAAAGTCCTCAAGCGACAACGTTTTTCTACTGGGTATTTAACATAAGAAACAAAGCTATAGGCTCGCATTATCGTCAAAAGAAAAAGTTCACACATATCTCAAGATATCCTATTTGGAATTTTGTTAGGGCAAAAGATATTATGCAATCCCCATGATGTTGATATTTGTCTCTATTATGTCATTTGTTCCAAGATCGTTCGCTCCACAAATAGGGTCATTATAAAAGTGCACTTCAATAATTCGCTTATAAATTGCCCAAAAATGAAGTTTGAGTAGTGCACTTTCTTTTGTTCTTTTCCTTAAGTTGGTAAAGCCCCTTCTTATGTGAGAACATCAACTATCGCACTAGATAGACTCCCTCATTGTTGTGTGAGATGATCAATTCGAAATTCTTTTTAACCTAAGCCACACATATTTCAGGCATCTTTAATAGCTGATTAAATCATTATCTCCGTCCCAACTAACAAAACGATAAACGAGTCTACAATTTATTCAAGAAACAGAATCGAGACAAACCTAGACTTGCATGCACCAAATAACGTCACAAATGTCAAAACTACGAGACCGTTGCTAGTCTGTCTTTTTTTACTAATACCAAACGTTAGATTATTTAATTGGAAAAAACAAATGAATTCTACAAAAATTTGAATTCACAACCTCCAGCTCTGATACTATGTGAGATTTTGTGAAAATACTACCAACGGTTACAAAAAGCTTAAATTATTAAATGAAAAAGTGATTTATTATTTAAAATTTCTCGCTTATCCAGACCGAGTTAATCAACCAAATCCAGGTAGGCAAGTAATTCATGAGAATCAAGGGCATGATCAAGACTCTTCTCTTTTGTTCCTTCGTATTATTCTGGTTTTAGGAGCACACGAAAAGCAGCCCTCCTCAAGGCCAATATACGAAAGGTTAAGAGATAATGTAGCTTTGAGCTGCTCTCCATGAAGTTTGCCATTGATGGGAACTGCGATCTTGTGGACAGGTCGCAAGAAAACACGGAGCAGTGTTGGTGGATTTGGGGGGGACAAAGTTGGAGAGTGAATAAAGACGGGAGGGATACGAAACCCTAATTTTGCATGGACTCGCTCAACAGGACAGTGTCTTTTCCATGGAAAAAGAGAGACGAGTTTTCTTCACAAAGAACGGTGGAATCTCAAGTGTCAGAGTCATGATTTTGGACACGAAGTACAAGACTTCCAATCCCAGCTAAAAGATCTCAATCATGAAGTACCCTAAATCAGCTGCATGTTCTTGAATTTCTTCTCAATTTCTTCTATCTTTTTAGGTTTTTTCCCCTCAAATGTGCTACGGTATACAAATCTATGTGCGTATACGTGTGTGTGTATATATAGAGAGAGCATAGTTAATTGCCCTCAATTTCTATATCTGATAAATAGAAAGTTTTCTTTCCATCAACAATCTCGGAATTATGGCACATACATAAACATATGAAATTAGTCACCAGTCAAGATGATGCACGCATGTCGTGATATTAAGGCTATTTACAGAAATAAAACTTCTCTATGGACGGTTCGAGCTACATGATGAATATGATAAGCACGTTGAATTGCAAATAAAGAAATTCTTTCCAAGAGTAATTTTATGTGGCATTTTCAAGATATTCAAAATGTTTTTTATAGAATTTTATTGTTTAAAACTAACTCGGTGCTATTTTCTTGGATTTTTTTGGTATGCAAGGTTCTTTAGGGTGGTATTTTTACTATCCCTTTCGTAGTGGGACATTAATTCCAAGTGCTCCTACAAGGATCCTTTGTCTTTAAGGTCTGGTCACCCCAAATGACAAAAATGCCCTAACATGAGGCAAATTTACGAGAATATCCAAACCTAGCAATGACAACAGGGCGGCAACAAGAGGCGGGTGGGATAGTGATTGTCGGGGAAGGGCAAAATGGGAAAGAAGAAAATAGGAAGAAAATAAAAGAACACGAAAAAGAAAAATCAAAATCCAATTCCATACACAGATCTATCCATCTCTCAAATAGATAAATTTCACGACCCGAACTCAGAGGATCCCGATCTTTCATACATTATGCGCAATCATATGCATGCTAACGACGCGAATATGTTGGGAGGGCCAACCTGAATCTCGACCACACACATGTTAACCGCGATGTGCTCCTTGTCATCGATTAGTGTCTACCACGAGTACGATAATTCGACTAAAACTCGATTCGCCCTTTTTCCCTTATTGGAGCAAAAGCAAGGTTTGGCTGCTTTCGCTCTCGTGTCCAGTCGGTGCCTCCCTACAAACGATGAACATGGCATCGAATTCCTTTGCGATTTTACGTTTTCTTTTGCCAGAATTATATGAAAGAAAGAAAAAAAAAGTGTACGGAAAGGGCTTCGTCCCGCGTATTAATTAATGCATGCTCTGGCTGTCGACCATATGGTTTGTATACTTTCTTAAAAAGTTACGTCGTGTGTTTGTCTTAGGTCATTGGATTCTGTCGACCTACCGTCATCGTCCCCCCGGCCAGAGCCGACAACTGCACATTTCCCAGATTTTCCTACGTTCACAGTAAATTTGTCCATTTTCACTGAATACAATAGCAACGAAGGACGACCCTACTGTTCTATTAAAAAAGAAGGAAAAGATTGTTTTTTTTTTCCTGTTGGTAGATAAAAAGTTGGCGAGCGTTAAAAAGAAAAAAAAAAGCTATTGATGAAAAATGTTATCAAATCTAAACTTGATTTTCCGATAACTTGTTATAACTTACCGACTCTTTTATGAGATTATCAAACTTCTTATTTGAAGTTTATAATTATCAATTTGCCTCATATTTTTACTTCCGTTTATTTGTCTTTCTTACCGACGCCTCAGATGAAAGTCAGTACAAAAGTTGCTACTTTGCAAACAATGGAGGAATTTGCTGATTTTTTGAAACTGTGAGTAAATTACCAATAATTTACCTAGAAAAAAGTCACCGGTCTTTTTTTATTTTATTAATATTTTCTTCTCCTTATAAACACTCATTGAAATTTGCCAGCACGAAAGCAAAAAAAAAAAAAAATCCGTATCTTTTAGCTCGAAACAGTAAATATGCTCCCCACTTAGTCCAAAGAGATAAGAGTAGCTGCATGACATGGTGGAAGAACGTGCGAGATGAGTCCGATAATGTAGAATCGAAGAAAAGGAGCTAACCACGACCAAATTCATTTAATGTCCTGCCAAAGGAATCTGCCTCATTGAAGCTTCCCTTTATGACGCAGCTTCGTTGCGTACGCAAAGTTAAAAAATATTGACCTAACCTAATCGGTCAACTTATAATTTCGTCTGTGAGAATTTCAAATGCCAACCTGACCAAAAAAAAAAACCTGAGCTGGAAACTTATAGAATCGACCCCTCTAATTCCGACTTGGCGGGATTGGCCCAATTGATTGGAGCATTAGGGATTCCAGCTCGGGAGCTAGAGGTCATCCATTGAGTCTGATCAACTAAGTGTAGACTGCTATGAGTTAGAGCCATCTACATATGCAAAACTTAATTAATTCATATGGCTTGCGGGATGTTTTATAAATCTTCAGATACTTGTTCACCACATCTGCACTCTTGAATTTTTTATTTTCTTAATTCTTGACGACCATGTTGTTTATTGGAGATAAAATAAATAATATATTCCAGTCTTGTCATCATTAGGAGATAATTAGGCATAACTCAATAAAATTAATGAGGTCCTTGTCAATTGTGGATAGACTAGAGGAATCGAAGATTAAATAACACCATGGTGATGATATAACATAACGCTGGTGGTGGGTGGTGGCGGGATTGGGATAAACACGGTCAGCGGCGGAGATGGTGGTGGTTGATGCCTCAGTGACGGTGGGGGAACAAATAAATAATAATTTAAATTTGTTTAATCAAGAACGGAATTGGTAGGTTTTGATTATCCGGAAGTTATATGATTTTTTCTCGATCACCATGTATAACATACGCGTACCCGATGGCTAATCGATTAGCCTGATATTTGGTTCACAAGCCAAACATCACGAGTTCGATTCCATGGTCCGTTTTTAGTCTTGGGAAAACCTTGTTTAATCTACGAAGGATGGGAATGGATTTAAGTGTATTGTCAGTCTCGAGTTCACTCTGCACCTGATGGGGGTACGGTGATGAGCTTACGCAATGAATAGTTGATACTTCACTAATGCCTTAAAACCGAACATTCCCGTAACAAAAGAGATATAAGATTACAGCTAATCAAAATCTTTAAAAAAAAAAAAAACTATATTATAACATATAAGCAAGAAGTGAAACGAGCATTAGAAGGTTCTGATTCCACCTATCTTCAAATAGAATCTAGATCTAGAATAATGACTGTTAGGATATAATTAAACTAATCAATATGGTTGTGGACCTTGCCACCCATGTCATTATCCCCTTTTTATAAAGGCGATTAATGGAGGGCAAAGAAGTTGTTAAAGCCGTTTGAGTGGTAATACTGTTCATCTTTCTAGGTTTAACATGCTATCTTCGATTACCTCGGTCGGAATAAGATTGTAATGTTGTGAGGACATTGATCAAGAAAAGTCATTTAGGATGTGCTAAAATGACAATATTAGTCAATCATCAATAAAATATATTGTGTACCGCAAGAGCATAACTTGCCAATAGTTATGTTCATCCTGTATCCCGGGTCATGTAATGAAAAGCTATAATTTGCTGATAGTTATCTTGATTGTGTCTCATGGATACTGAAAATATGTGATTCTTGATCGATGTGAATATCACAGATCTTATTTTAAGATATGCAAAAATTTTATCCAAAAGAGTTTTTTAGAGACACTATAAAAATGATCGACACGCCTCAAATCCTAATTTCATTCCATCTACGATTTAGTTTCTCGAACAATCTCTCTTGGTTCTCTAGTCAAAATCTCTTAATTTTCAAAGTCTTTTGGGTCAGTTCAAACGGGTCATTCTCAGACCAAAAACAAAACAAAAAACGTGTCATTTAACTGTCAAAACTGTCCTTCAAACGACAAATTTTCAAAGCCCTTCCGTTCATCTCACTTCATCAACCATTCGTTGGACAATTACTATTATCCGCTAGGCTCCTTAGGGCACGCAATGTTCACATTCTTTTTCTTCTATCCGATGGATGGTTGGAAGGAGTGATTTCCTTTGTAACATTTTCCAAAATTTAGTGAGTTATTTTGAACGAGAGTAAGCTCAAAGTTTGAATGACCACCAAAGTAATACCTTCATAATTAATTAAAATAAGCTGACGATTTTACATGTATCGGGCGTGTATGATTTATCCACATAAATAGAAAGGTCATTAACTGCCGTACGTAAATAGTATGTGTATAAATCTCTGCCTCCATCGCAGTCCTATTCCTTGCACTTAAGAACCAAAAGGGGGAAAAGATTAGTGGGTTTTGATCAAATTTCGTTCCCATGTTTGATTAGTTTTAGACCCCCAATATATGTTTAGAGATTATTAGATTAGAAAAATGACACGAATGATTCCTAACTTTGTTCCACTATGTGACGTTTGTTCATTGACTTTTAACTCGTTCGATGTAATCCATAAACTATTAATAAATATTCAATCTTGTCTATAAACTATACGAAAATGTTCAATAGCATCCTTCAGTTATTTAAAGTTAATAGAATTTCCTCATTTGACTTTCAATACGTTAAATTTGAATAGTGGACAAAAAAAAAATTGTACATGATTTATCCGAGTAAGAATTCATTTTAAATCAGGATATAACAATCAACGTCATCAAATAACAATAGACATATTAATGTTGTAATTTATCTCCTTTTTTGACGTAAATGAATAACAAGCTGGATATGTCGACTCATCAATTTTAAAAATCCAACCCACAATATAACAACAAACATCATCAAATAACGTCTAATCTGTCATCTCAGCAGATAGAACGACTACATCAGACATCTACCAACAGTTTAGACATCAAATCAAACAGATTAAAAGTTCGAGGACGATTCGCAAATTAGGCTAAAGTTCTCGATAATTACCTATATCATTTTTTTTTTTTAATTTCGCATAATGGCTTTCGAGATTTTCCACATCAAACGACGGCGAGGATTGCGTGAGCTTCTTATGCAATGACAATTTAGGGAACCAAAAAAAGGGACAAGAACATCATCTCACTCAATATTTGCGGCGGACGCATGATTAAAGGGGAGGACTAATGCAAGACCATTTTGATGGTCGATCCATCCTCCCACGCGTCTGCCCGCCATCCCACGGTGATCGCGGGCAACATGCGACAAAAGACGTTTCGTCGCGGACACAAGTTTGGATTGACCATTTTGTTGTCGCCCTCGCACCCCCCTCGTCCCGCGCCGTCCACGGCTTCCCGACCACTCGCATCTCGCAATCAGAAGATATTTCCTCCTTATATATATATAAATATAAATATATATTTAGGGATAAAAAATAAATGAATTCAATAATATTTTCCCTAAAATTAAACATATATATCGTTCACAAAAATAAATTAACGAGAAATATTTTCACCTCTCACGAAGTTATTTAGACATGAAAAGCATCATTGAAATTCACATTTTCTTATTAAGGTGGCTCTTACATGGAGCTTATCTTCTACTTCACGTGTGCGCAGAAAAGTCGATACAATGTATTTGGCAATTCGAAATCAAAGTCAATCCAATCTGATTGCGAGAAATACTACATGACTAAGTGATCAATCATGGAATCCATGCAAATTTTATATATAATAAAGTGTAAAGTAACCGTCTAAACGAAAAACGATATAACTGATTTTTTAACTTCGACTGAAGATGTAACATGGTTCATAAATTTTAGCTCAGTATGCAAAGTGATCCATAAACTTTAAAACTGTTCAATGTGATCTCTAGACTTTTGATATATACTCAACGCGGCTTATGAATTATATGAGAATGTCTGATGTTGTCATCGACTTTAATCATATCAAATAAATTAAAAAAAATTATGAATTGTATCGCAGTCGCCATTTCTAAAGGTAAAGATTTTCAGATGTGTCTTAAAATTTCCCATCTAGAGAGAGAAAGAGAGAGAGAGAGAGAGAGAGTGGGGGCCCCACCCGCTCTGCGCGTGTTGCTCCATCTCAGTCTCTACGGGGTGTGGGGATGGTGGCTTTCTCCTCGGGTTTGGATTGCATCGTGTATTTACGTGCGAAGGAGTCAGTGCGATCGCATCGTCACGTCCTGTTGCTGCACCGTCCCCAAACCACCCGCACCCCCAGCCCCGCATCCCGCCGTACACGTGGCGCAGGGGCCGCGACGCGACCGTTCATCGGGCGGGGTGGGGGCGGGGGGGGGGCCCCAGCTGGAGTTGCGCAGAGAGCGAACGAGAGGGCGGGATTTGGGATTGGGTCGCTGGCGTCACGTGGCTGTCCCCATTAGCCATGGCAGCACATGAGACAATCTGTCACCGTCGTCGGACGAGGTGTGCTCGTAGGTAGCTTCGCCCGCACCCCTAACGCAAATACGACGCCGTCGCCTTCCCTTTTCCTCCTCCTTCCTCGTCCCACCAATGAGGGCTGGTAATGCCAGATCTGATCGACGAAGGATCGACGAGGTCATGCGACCCACGCGATGGCCACTTGGGTCACGAGACCCTAGTCATGCGGCCCCGGGTGGCATTTGTCGAGGGTCGCCCAAGGTCTTGTGTGACCCCCGGCCACTAGTGCCAGATCTTGCTCGTCGACAACCTGAACCCTTTGTTGACTCCGATAAAATGTTCGATTTCTTTTTAATTAGCTTAGGGGGAATGCACCGACGTGGGGCTAACGCGATAAAGTTGTCATGGTAATTCGTTTGTTGCGAATTTCTGAAAAAGGAGAGCCAACGATAAACAATCATAAAGTTTAAGGATTACATCATCAAGGGAGAAAATTTTGAAGGCCGTGTTGAAATAATTTAAACAATCTGAGTACTTCAACATTGATACCACACCACCTATAAAAGTACAAAAAATCAACATGTTTGTAGACATATTGAATTTGCAATTTTACCCTAAACATGTTGTATGAATCGTTTCGACTTTCGATTTCATCCTCAATACATTCTTAGTGTTATCTTTAAGCATTTATATTAACTTAAAATAGGATAAGCAAACTTTTGAAAATTTTCAATTTTATCTCGAAGACATCTGCTGTGGTACCGTCAATATGTCTAATTTGCAATGTTCTCCCAAACTAAAGTGATCTAAATTTTACTTTAAAAACTAGCTTGTTCTCATAAATTCTACCCCGAATAATACATAATCAAAAAAAAAAAGTAACCTACTAGCATAATCTATTGTAATAATATTGAACTCAAAATGGTAAAAGAAAACTACATCTTATTGTTATGTGTTGATGTTATTATACATCTTCTGTTGTTGGATATGAGCATCTGGCCTTAATTAATCCAGGTTTTTTTACTACATTAAGTTCATGTCAATAAAATCCGTCACCAAAACGATATACGAACAATGACCATTTTTAAGAAAATACAAGGGACGATTTTGCCAAAAAAAAAAGGACATAAAGGTTGCAAAATAAAATCCAGGTTTTGAATTTCCAGCGAAAATGTGATAGCAACTCGTAGACATTTATTGACAACGTGCGAGCGTGAATCGGACGGGGCTTTTCACATCCAGTTTAATTTGGAGCCTGCCGATACGCATCAATTTCTCCCTTTCTGAGCTTTTTCATTACTAGGCCACACGAAAAAAACTTTAGCACGCATCAATTCTGAGGACAATTCATCCGAAACTTACAAGTGATTTAAGTCGAATTGCTCTGTTTCGATAAAAATGTCATCAAAATGATTGATTTTCCATAAAATTAACACGGTCAAACGACACTGGCTGTGTTTCAATCATCTTTCGAGATAAGAGCGCGAATTTCTCAGAAGACGGAAACGGGCCATTGTCGCTTGATTTGACAACGAAGTTGACTTCAAAGCAGAGCCACTTTAGGGCAATACCATTACGAGTCCATTACGGATCCACACCGATACATATAGGTCAATAAATCATGATAGAAGCTGTCTCTAACTTGTCGATAAATATAATTCTTTTAATATTCATAAAAGAAAAACTCGGTGCTACCAATTCTTCTCCACGTTTCTCCATCCCGTCACTATTACCACCCATACATGTAATTCCACCGAAAAAAATTGCTGGCGCTTGTGCGCATGCTTCGAAAGTGGAAGTATGGTTATTTCTGTCGAAGCAAGCAAATAATTCTTGAGGGTGATTTGAGACATCATTGCTTGAATAAGAAACACCTAAGACTTGGAGGTAGACCTCCTAGAAATGAAAGGATAGATCATGAACATGAGGCAACAAGGGTTTGGTCGGTCAGGGTTTTTTATCTTGTAGATCCCTACTTAGAATTTAGGGTTCTTTTAAGCACTCCCATCAGACGTGACAATCTCCCATTTTGCACACACCAAATTGAAATAAGTCTATATTTTAGGGTTGCCCCAAGAGAATGCGTAGGTATGATTATTCGAATTCCAAACTTGAGTGAGGAGACGAACATGCTTACTGCTTGGGTAAGCTATTGGAGTTAATGTATCACATTTTTATATTGAAGATAAGTCAAGATTTAGATAAGCTTAAGAGCATTCTATCAATTTGGAATGACATTTTCTCATTCCCAAATTCAAATTTAAAAAAGAAACGAAGGGAAAATCGTGAGGGCCCTTGCCGCTACCCCAACATTACAAGGAAGGATTGGTGACGATTGGGTAATTTCAACCAAGGATTAGCGAGGGTTGCTAGGCCCTAGCTAATGGCCTAACAACCCTTGCCGAGTGTAGGCAAGGGTCACTAGCCCTTTCCTACATTTGGCCGAACACTACTAATAGTGGCCCGTGACCTTCACCTAAATTTGGGCAAGGACTTATGATTGTTGAGGATCATCACGCCCTCAGCGATCCTCACCAACCCTTGGTTGACCATCCCCCAATGTCATCAGGACTGGCGATGGTTACCTTCACCTAGATTTGGGCAAGGACTTATGATTGTTGAGGATCATCGGGCCCTCGGCGATCCTCACCAACCCTTGGTTGACCATCCCCCAATGTCATCGGGACTGGCGATGGTAGGGCAATGACGACAAGGGCTTGTGGCCCTTGCTTAGTTTCCCTTCCTTTATTTTTAAAAAAAATTAATTAATTTAAATAATATTTTATTGAAAAATTAAATTCAGACCAAAACGATGTCGTTTTAGTCTCATATGAGAGGTAAAATAATAAAATAAAAATCATTTTAGCATTTTATGTTGCCCAAATGAACAAAGTTAACAGAATGAGTTGATTATACAAATTTGACAAGTTTATAATTGGTTGCACTTTTAGTAAGTTTTAAAATTCAATTGCATTTTTGGTGACAAATTTTAGGATTTCCAATGCACATATTTCTAATAATTTGAATAGAAAATGGCACAAGTGATTCGTGAATTTTGACCTAATATGTATAATTATTCATGAATTTTGAATTTATTCAATGTGATTTCTAAAGTAACAGTAAATGTTCAATATAGTCCTTCATTTTGCGCAAACGTTATTTGATGACGCAGATTATCACATCATATGCATCTACTTTAAAAAAGGGAAAGAAATTAGAGGGTTAACATGTTCATCGTTATTTAATAACGTGGATTATTATATCATTCATTATGATGTATCCACTTAAAACTTTTTTTGTTGCCATCATCCAAACTCAAAAAATTGAAAGTCGTGTTAGGAAATTCCACTAATTTGAATTAAGGGAAAGACGACATTGAACATTTTCATGGAGCATAGAAACTAGATTGAACATTTATCGATAGTTCAGAAATTACATCAAACAAATAAAAGGTTTGGACATTTGACCAAAGTTCATGGATCATTTATATAATTTTCTCTAGTTTTAACATTTATATCACGAAGCAAGGTATCTTTCCATAGGATTTAAAAATAACATAAAAAGGACAACAAAATGCTATACTAAGCAATGATAAACAAAAAAAATTGAAGAATCCTAAGGTCTCCTAATATGAATAGGTTTGATTTGATTAAGCCGATCCTTCATCTTCATTAAGGATTAGTGTTATGATGAGTTATATTTGAACGGGTGGTTATGGTCAATCATGAGTTATTTAGGTGATGATTGGTCCGTGGCGGTCAAATTCAGCTCCTCATTTTTCTTAACCACGTGTAAAAGGAAAGTGCATTATTCAATTGCATCAAATTGTCTTTTTCAGCTCTCGACATGTAGTGTATGAACGGGACATGATTAAAATATCTCTTTGAAATGAGATTTCACCATTTGAGTGGATACTTTAGAAACATAAAAGTCAATGTGACATGGATTTATAGTTGACAAAACTTGATTATCAACTAATAGATAATCTTGGACTCATACAATGACAGTTTTCCCATTTTCACGCAACTAATAAAATAAAATTTTTACGTACTCGACAAACGATGATAAGCGTGATAGAGATCGGCGAACTATAGTGCACGATATGAAAACATGACTTGATCTCAACACCCGATTAGTGCACTTAAATTCGCGTAAATTTTTTAATATGTACCATATATATGTTTTGCACTTAATTTAAGCTCTATCCAATGTGCATGTTTGGGTAATTTTTGTCGTGATTTTGACAAAGTGTGTTCCATAGCAATTGCATTGGCATCAAAATTGTGTATGTCTATATTTTTTAGGTCTGTAAATCACGCTCATGTGTGTGTGTGTATATATATATATATATATATATTCTAAAATCATCCATATGCTTCCAAATATATAAAAAGGCTTTGATTTTTTCAGTTTTAGCTACCTTCATCTTATATGTAAACTATTAATTTAAATGAGTGGTGTCCTGAACTTTTTAAATGATACCCCGATTATAAGAAAACTCGTGCTCGAAAAGTTAAAGAAAAAGTATGTTCTCAATGTAGATCCACTTAACTTGCTAATACTAAGAAGAAGAACATTTTAAATTATAGATTGTTGTACGATTATCAAATTTTTTTTCTAGACAAAAACAGCAAAAATAGTGATATGCTTTTTATATATGTCACTTTCTCCTTTACAATTGTTTATCAAAAGATTGTTATAGTATAACTTTTGTCCTTTTTTTCCTTTTTTGATAGGTAACTTCTAATCTAAGAAAAAGTTGAGTTGAAGTAATTGAATGTGGTACCAGTCTCTTCGTGATGTAGGCATGAATTCATCACTACTAATTCAATAAGAAATTGTAGATTTCAGCTCCTAAATTTGTTGTATGCTTTCTTGAAATTTTATAAATTGTGTAATTTGAAATTCATTTCTTTGATGTTAAGCCAACTTTAATTTGAATTTTTTTCCCGAAAGTAAGACTGTTCCATCGCTTTAATCTGACTTTAGGGAAGATATGAACGTTATTTTTATTACATATTATGCTTCTTCCTCAGTTTGATGTTAAGCCAAATATATAATGAGCTCAATAAATTTATTTATTTTGAATTTTAATAGTTCACAGATCATAAAATGTCATATCGACCCTGGTATTATTGGAACCCTCTTGATCGAATTTTGAGGTTGGAAAGTAACTTGTAATTTGTCTTATTACGTAGAGACAATGAAAGTAACTTTAATTTCATATTAGTTTTTTTTTTTTTTATAATTCCACTTTTTAGCCCTGCATTTTTCTACATCACCAAACATGACGTCGTTAAAAAAAGAGATTTTTTGGTAAAATTTGGCTAGGCCTCCGAACCGGAAGAATTACACAGTTGAGGCCATTCTCTTAATTAAATGAACTTTGATTAGGAGCTTGTTTAAAGTGAATCTGAAAATTTCTTCAGGATTTTGCTTTGTTAAATCAAAAAAATTCCTGTATATCTTATCAAATTACGATAAATTTTTTGGATGGCCTAATTGTTTAGGCCACTTATCTTTAAATTGAACGTTAGACACACACTTTGCGCGAATCGCGCGATAAATTAATGATAAGAAGATGATGTGCCGCAAATTTAGTTTAAATTCATCTTAATATTCACGTATTAGTGCATTAAATGAATTATAATACAAAGTTGACATTTAGAATTGGGAGCAGCTTAAACAATTAAATTGACAAGTGATAAAATAAAGATAAAAGAGCTACAAATGAAGCAACAATGGAATAGATTGTGTTGCGGTGGGAGAGAAGGTGGTCCGCTAGCTAAGCAATAAATTAAAAAGAGGGCTTAATTCCCTTTAAAAACCTCAAATTTTAGATCTAATCTTAATTTTTCCTTAAATTTTTTATGTCAAAAAAATCATAAACTTTCACTATATCCTTAAATCTGCCCTCAGTTCAAAAATCGACACTAATTTTTTCAAGATTATCAAAATTAGGGTTAGTCAAAGATTCATTATCATAATCTACATTTACACCAATATGCTCTCATTTTTATGAAACAATGACAACCTCAATAATTTTAAAGAAATTAAAGGTGAGCTTCGGACGTGCGACAAATCTAGCATTAGAGTGAAAATTTGCAATATTCTTTTAAATAAAAAAAAAAATCCGTACCAATATTAAAATTAAACCTAAAATCGAAGGTTTTTAGAGATGTCTTAAAAATGTAGGAAACAAAAATATTTTTTTTTAACGAATGCTCTTAAGACTCTCGTTAAAAATACATTTCAACTTTTCAGACACTGATTACATATACTAATATAAAATAATGTATTAACAATTATAATTTTTCCTTGATTGGTTACTTAACAAGTGTTCCTACGATGATATAGTTAAAAAAAAAGAAAATCACCAGAGATTTGATTGGGGTTTGAACTCCAATTTTAATAAGTACAAAAGAGAAAAATAGAAGAAATAAAAGGTTCCGTCTATTCCGTGAAAAATAATAATTTATAAAGTATTTCTTTAAAGACGATTACTTATATCGTTTTGAAGTAATTAAACTAACGAGGAGCGTTCGATTGTCAACAGAAATTCATGTCTAATTTTTTACAAAAACCGGTTAAATCTTTTTTCATCCATTCATTTTTTAATGAAATAAAAATAAAATCTCAAATTAATCACTTCTCCCGAAATGAACGGGTTAAAAAAAAAAGAATTTTTTCTTTCCGTCTTTCATTTTCAACCTCTAATTACATAAAAAACAAAAACAAAAAAGTTCACGGCCGTCAATCAATGCTTTCACTTGCAAATTGTTTTTTTTTCTTTTTGTTGGTTTTCACTTTCTCCGAGCAACCAAAGAAAGCGACAGTTCACCAAAGGGAAGCCGGGCCCCCCCACGTGGTCCCCACGGGGCCCCACCACCACCCCCCCTCTAACACCCCGCAGGACCCCTTAATTAACCCCCCCGCCCCCCGCTAATCATCTTATAATCACACGCCCCGCCCCGCGATCGCAGCCGCACGTCCCCCGTCGCCCGCGGCCCGTCTCCGCCGTCCGATCCCCCGCGCAGCCCCGTCTCGGCACTCTCAAAACCCCTCTCTCTCTCTCTCTCTCTGCCCCGTGTCGTCAGATTCAGTCTCGAAAACCAGGCCTACCGGAGCAGAGCTTGCTCCCGCGAAATGACCCTTCTGCCCCCCCGCCCCGGGCCCGGGCCGGGGCGAAAATGGGCGGGGGAGAGCGGGGGCATTTCGGGGAGCGAGGCGACAGGCAAGGGGAGAAAAAAAAGGAAAAAAGAAAGAACAGTCTGATGAAGTCCGGCTCGCCTTTCCCCCCTCGATGTCGTTGGTCTCTGCTGAAAAGGGTCGAAATTGGTTTTTTTTTTTTTTTGACGAGAGAAAAGAAAAAGGAAAATCGGGGGGGTGAAAAATTAGCGAAAAGAGGAATTTATAGTTACGCCGGTAATGAAAAAGAAAGGGCTCACAATGAGTGGCTAAAGTCCGTCTCCAGACAAAAGCCACATAAAATACTAAATTCACCCCCATAAATGGTTCTTTTTTTATTTCGAAGAAATCCCCATAAATGGTTTAAAATGTGGGAGAAAAAAGGGAAGAGAAATTATTTTAAAAAAAAAAATTGCATGCTAGAGAGAGAGAGAGAGAAGAGGAGAGAGAGAGAGAGAGAGGGAGGGGATTGTTGATGGGGCACTTTACCACTTTTATATGTTGCACGCATCCATAGCAGAAAACAGAAGGCAGAGGAGGTACTACTTACAAAGGCCAGAGGCGAAGAGAAAGAACAGCAAAGGGGCAAAGAAAAAAAAAAAAGAAAGACAAACCAACACCACAGCCCCAGACCCAACACACACACCCAAAAAAAAAGAAAAACGAGAAAGAAAGGGAAGGGGAGGAAAGGGGAGATAAGAAAGAAAGGAGGGAGAGGAGGGAGGAGGGAGGAGGGAGGGAGGGAGTAGTACTCATCCCAAAGTCTCCACCTTGACGCGGCGAAGGAGGCTCCGAGAAGCGGAGGAGGCGGTGCTGCGGTCGTGTTGCTGTGGCGGGAGGGAGGGAGAGATAGGAGGAGGATGGCGTGTAGGTTCATGGTGGGGGAGAGGGAGCAAGTGAAGAAGAAGAACAAGGTCGGGTCTTGCGGCGTGGGTGGGTTCCGGATCTGCATGCATTCCGCGGGCTGTGGCTGTTCCTCCTCCTCCTTCTGGTCCGGAGACGCCGGGGCCGGCTGCCGCCGTTCCTCCGTCGCAATCTGATTCCCCCCGTCTCTTCGTTCGCGCTCTCTGGGTCGGGTTTCTTGTTCCGTTCTTGAGTCGTTCTTGAGTCCGTCTTCTCTCTTCTTGCCGCGAGCTGAGCTTCGGAGCTTTCTTGGGTTCGGGTCTGAATCGGCGGAGCTCTGCGGTCGTGCGTTGGCGCGGGGGGGAGTGCTCGGAAAGAGAGCATTTCTTTTTTTCTTTTTTTTGCCTTTTTCTTCGTTTGCTTGCTTGGTGTGCGAGTGTCTCTTTTCTTTAGATGAAGGCCACGCCCTTACCCTTTGAGGAGCTTCAGAGGAAAGGGGTGGTGCTAGATTTCTCTGCTTCTTCAGATTCGTCCCCGAAGCACCATCACCACCACCACCACCACCACCACCACCACCGTCTCCAGCAGCAGGAACAGCAGCAGCAGCAGCAGCAGCAGAAGTGGTCGAGCGGCGAGACCCCAAGAAGCAAATTGGGGAATTTCTATGTGGGCAGCGAGAAATCCTCATTTCTTGAAATCAGGAGAAGCCCCAGCCCTCAACCGTCCTCTACACTGTCTTCCTCTCTCAACAGCGGCGGCGGGGGAGGTGGTGCCTCGACCGACACCACCGGCTGTGCTGCGGCGGCGGGGGCGGCGGCCTCGGGCAACAACACGCCTCAGGGTGCTCTAGCAAAATGTGGGATGGGAGTGGAGGACTGGGAAGGTGTCTTGCCTGAGAACAGTCAGGAGCAGTCGATTCTGAGGATGATAATGGGTGACATTGAGGACCCATCCATGGGACTGAGCAAGCTCTTGCAGGGCACCGGTGGGTCTCAAGAACTGGAATTCAGCGCGGGATTCGGGGTGCTGGATCCGGGTTTCGGCTTCGAGCCCGTGACCAGCACCAATTTGAACATTGAGACTTCTCTGCATGACTCGGGCTCTGATTTCGCTCTGGGTGCCCACAATCTTCATGGCAACAATGTAAGGGCCCCTTCAGTCTCAAACCCAATCCCCTTTTTCAATTCTGCAGCTAACAATGCTACTGTGCCTGCTTTGCCTCCTGGTGTTTTTCAGCAACATCACAATGAATCTCTTGATGAAAAGCCCATGATTTTCAACCCCCAAGCGATTATTAACCACAACCAGGCACAGTTCCCCCCAAATGCTTCTTTTTTCCTGCCACCGGGACATCCTCAGATGCAGGATCATCACCTGCTGTTGCCGCCACCCCCAAAGAGGCTAAACCCTGGCTCCATGGAGCCGAATTATTCCGGCCCTGGGACCGGCTTGTTGGATTCTGGGCAGGACTTGTTCGCCCGGCGACAGCAGCATCAGCAGCTTCAATTGCATCCTCAACAATTTCAGCAGAGGCCAGTGGCAGCTGTGATGAAACAGAAGATGGTAAATGAAGACATCGTGACCCAACAGCTTCAGCAGGCGATAGCTGAACAGCTTTATAAGGCCGTGGAGCTGATAGAAACCGGGAACCCGGTACTCGCGCAAGGGATATTGGCGCGGCTCAATCACCAGCTCTCTCCTATTGGTAAGCCTTTTCATAGGGCTGCCTTTTATGTCAAGGAGGCTCTGCAGTTGCTCCTCCATGCTAATTCGACTAATCCTCCGGCCTTCTCGCCTTTTAGTCTCATTTACAAGATCGGCGCATATAAGTCGTTCTCTGAGATCTCTCCTGTCCTTCAATTTGCAAACTTCACGTGTAACCAAGCCTTTCTTGAAGCATTGGAAGGATTTGAAAGAGTCCACATAATTAGTTTCGACATTGGTTATGGTGGGCAATGGGCTTCTCTGATGCAAGAACTCGCATTGCGGAATGGGGGTGCTCCCTCGCTCAAGATTACTGCTTTTGCATCTCCCACGACCCATGATGAGGTCGAGCTCACCCTCACCCAGGAAAACCTTAAGCACTTTGCCAATGAAATTAATGTCGCCTTAGAATTCGAAGTCATAAACATTGAGGCTTTAAGTTCAGCACCTTGGCCACTGCCCCTCAATGTGCCAGATGGTGAGGCGATTGCTGTGAATCTTCCTATTGGCTCCTTCTCGGCTCATCCGTCGTTTTTACCGCTAGCACTTCGATTTGTGAAGCAACTTTCCCCCAAGATTGTGATGTCACTGGATAGAAGCTGCGACCGAACCGATGTCCCATTCCCACAGCAGGTAGTCCACGCCCTTGATTGTCATTCAAGCTTGCTTGAATCCCTTGATGCTGTGCATGTGAACTTAGAGGTATTGCAAAAGATTGAAAAGTACTTTCTTCAACCTGGCATCGAGAAAATCATAATGGGTCGACACCGGACACCAGAGAGAACTGTTCCTTGGAGGTCGCTGTTTTTGTCGTCTGGGTTCTCCCCATTGACATTTAGCAATTTCAACGAATCTCAAGCCGAGTATCTGCTGCAGCGGACCCCAGTTAGGGGTTTCCATGTGGAGAAGAGACAGCATTCTCTCGTGCTCTGTTGGCAGCGGAAAGAGCTGGTATCCGCCTCTGCTTGGAGATGCTGAGGGGCTAGCATCTCATGAGCAAAGTTCTGCAAATTGGCCTTCATCGTGAAGGTGACATACCCTATTGCCTTTTGATGCTGATCTTTACTTTTTCTTAATTGCTGATGGATGTAGTATGCTAATCGTCTATCTGGTTTGGGTCTACTATTTCCAATTAAAGACCAACCAACTTGGTGACTGAATCACTTGTACTGTTTTAGCCTCTTACTTTGGATATGGGTGTTAAATGGTGTATGGTGTTTATTCCATGTTTTGAGGATGTAGCTGATTGTTGTACACTTGACAACAATGTTAAGTAAGATATTGACAAAGAAATTGACTTTGAACTTCCAAATTCCAAAAAAGTCACGATTAACTTCTAAATGCCAATCTTAGATCATCAACATAGTAAGCTTCACGGTGCTGTTTAGGTTGTGCGGATTTTGTTGAAAAGATCACTTTATAGTTTGTTCTCTTGATAATTAGAGGCTATGTGTGGTATCAGTATAAATCTTATGCGAAGTCTCCAAATACCTTGTGTAGCTTTCTTTATTTTCATTTAGAAGAATCAAGTGCTCGTGTGTTTACCTTAGCTTGGTTCTTGAAAACCTATTTAAGCTTTGGTCTAAGCATACATATCCGAAAACAAAACAATAGCTAGTTTCTTTCCCATTCGATTGCGAAATCCTTCTGAGTAGCCTCTTGGACTGCTTCCGAGTTGCAATTTATTTAGAACTTAGTATGCTATTTTCCAGAACAGGTTCAAAATCTATATTTGCAATACAAAGCTCCAGTTATAGTTCGTCTGATTCTTATCTGGAGTTTCCAATGTCCATCTGGCCGTGAAAAATTCATAGCCTTTCCCTAAATCCTGAATTTGCAAGCCAGATACAGTTTCAAGTCCTTGCGCAACCAGCAGAGGACATAAGCTGTCACACCCCGAATTTATCAAGAATGGGGGATGACATGGTCTTTCCACCCAAATGACTATATCTATATCTATATCTATATATATATATCAACTGAGTCATATCTTTGCACGAAGTCTTCCTCATTACAAAATTCTCCTCCATAGCTAGCTTCTTCCTTCTTCTTCGAGTTATGTGAAACTTTTAGCTGTTCCATTGTAGCCTCTGCCCTAACATCGGCTCTGCAGACTTATCTATAACTGTAGTGTAGATTGTACTTGAAAAGAATCACCCTTTCCAGCAGTCCTCTTATGTTCACGTATGGAATGCGTTTTGATGCATTGAAGGGTATGTCGGGATTCTGTATGCAAACGTTCTATCCTCCTCGCGCGAGGATGACGGTCATAGCGCGCACGGGTCGCTGAAAATACAGGGAAGAGCAATGGCTCGGGTAATGTCTTACGCAACGCCGCCGAGGATGTCGGCTATCGAGAGATACATTCTCTTAGGTATGCATATGAGCCAGAAGGGGTGCTGATGCACATATGATTTTATGTACAAGGTGATGAGTTTTAAATGGTTGGTTTTCCCTTGAAATTTGCAGTTTTGACAGTTTTCAAAAGCTGATGTATGGTGGTGGTTGAGATACAATGTATTCGGTGTCTTGGTCCTGGTTTTTTTTTTGCATGCCTCCCTTAATGAAAGCCATATTAGCCTCAGTAGGTACTGGACCCCCCTCACATGATTAATCTTAACCTCTTCTTTTATCAAAATCTGAGGGGCCACCCTTTCCTCTCTTTTTTTAATAATTTAATTTGCCTTGCTTTAGTTTAGACATAATCATATTATTAAATGATTGAGGCCACGTTGCTCTAGAGAGAGAGAGAGAGAGAGAGAGAGAGAGAGAGAGAGGGAGGTTTCTTGAATGATGATGGTGATTGATGATTGATGTTCTACACAGGTGGAAAAACTGATAGAACTCTGCTTAAATTCTCCATTGTTCGCCCCCCCAAAATTAAAAATTAAATAAAAAAAAAACACTCTTGTTTGGCAAAGTGCTAATCTATGTTCAGACGAGGTGTACTCGTTATGAGGGAAAACAATGAGGATCTGAACAAAGATATCGTAGTCATGGTCGAAGTCGAAGTCCTATGATGTGACCAAACGTATGCCGCCATCTGCCAAGGAGAGAGACAAATAAAGGGTCGGGATCAGCTGGTCGACATAGCTAACGAAGTGATAGTGTCGAACCGGGTTGGAGATTAACGCCGATCCGTGTGCTTGAGGAGGTCTCGTCCTGATCAGTAGGGATGAGCAAACATGACCAATTGAATCAGGAACTTTCCGAATTAGATTGAACCAGCCTGTTCTAGGTGATTCTCAATCCATAAAATTGGAACTGGTGATTTTCGGAACCGATGATTTTTTATTTCTCATGCAAAATTCTTTCCCTTCCCTTCTCACTTGTCCTCCTGCTCTCCTCTCCTCTTTCTCCGGTTCAAAGGGGATATTATTCATAGATCAACCGGTTTCCTTGCACCACTCGAGAATTAGATCGGACAAGGTTCGATCCCCGGTTCTAGAAATCAAGAGCCTGCTCTCCTCTCCTCTTTCTCCGGTTCAAAGGGGATATTATTCATAGATCAATCGAGAATTAGATCAGACAGGGTTCGATCCCCGGTTCTAGAAATCATGAGCTTGCTCTCCTCTCCTCTTTCTCCAGTTCAAAGGGAATATTATTCATAGATCAACCGGTTTCCTTGGACCATTCGAGGATTACATCAGACAAGGTTCGATCCCTGGTTCTAGAAATCAAGAGCCGGTCTTTTTGGTCTAGTTCTTGATTCCTAGGTGAGATCGAGAACTGATCACCCCTACCGATTTCTTTGCACCGCGGTGCAATCCCTGACACCTCTGCCAGAAATCTCGTTCTTGGTTTATTGTTTGTGCACTCATGGCTCTAAATTTCAATTGCTCTACTCAACACTAGGTATTGAGTGCATTCATAGTCGCTAGGACTTTGGCCAAAGCTTAATGATTCGACTTGTGGAATTGCCGATCGGCCTCCATGTCATTCTTTTGGTCACTCTATTGTTTTTGCAACTACGTGCTTGGACCTTAGTGGTATCGTAATAATTCGAAAGAGATGGTATCATCCCTTCTTTGACTCTTCGTCCCCCCCAAAAAAGGACAAACTACCAAAAAGAACATTGAATTTCAGTGACATGCTTTGGTTGGTACTTATGATGTTACCAGGAATGTTCAATGAGGTTACTAAAAAAAGTATATAATGTAAGAGTATTTTCCGTCTAACTCCGTTTATTTCGTGAAAGATGAATAATTAAAAAAATCCTTTTGAAAATTATCGTTTATATAGATCATTGACAATAATGATTTTATTTTATATGGATTAATTATTTTGAATAATATAAGTAATTATTTTTAAATAAATATTATTTAAATTATTCATTTTCACGAAAAATGAAACTTAAAACAAGACTAGGTCAACACAATAAATTAACATCAAATTAGACAGCAACCATGATAGCAAAATATCTAAACAAGACAGGGTAGGAGTTGTACGACTGTCATGCATTTATGAGAAATTGACCCATGAAGCTCTAAGGGGACCTTGAATGTATTCTAGAGTCTCTATGCAATTTAGTTATTATTTGGAATTTTTCTTTTCATTGGCAAGTAGTTATGTTTTATATTGAATTGCAGGAGAGAAACCAAAAAAAAAAAAAAAAGATCAAGAACGTTGAATTGTTGTGTAAACACTAGATTCTAATCATGTTTGGCCCACAAGTTTTATCATTAAAATTCCACTTATCAACCTATATGAAATACCGTATCATGTGTCCGCAATATACGCACCACTTAATTTATATGTTAGCATGGGTGGAATTTTTCTAAACACAGATATTTTTCGCTAAGAACATCCATAAGTAGGATGAGTAATGTTGCCGATGTCAAAGATGTGCGAAAACCGCACCTTGCACAAATCACTTACACGCTCTTCGTACTTTGACAAAAAAGAACTGGAAAATTAAGGCACATCAACACAACCACCTTCTTAGAATTCCATGAAATGGCCTAACATATTGTCGAAATATGCTCTAGCGTGCAAGAAATTTGATTTGAGCAACTGCAATAAACCGATTGATTGATGCCACATATTTTCTTCAAAAGATCCATCGAATTCAACGGGACGTCACGGTCTGTCGATGGTGACTAACGAAGGGAAAAAAAAACAACATTTTCCTTGGCGAGGCTTTGACCGAGGTTGCGGTCTCGGCTAAGACAAGTGATTTTTGCGCCTCGATAATGCAGATCGAGAGAGACAGAAAGAGTACTGAAGAACAGACAAAGTTCGATAAAAACCAAAAAGAAAAAAAAAAAGAAGGGTGAGTAAATGCAATTAAAATAAAATAAAGAAAATGAGAAAACAATGTTTCTGGTGGAGTTTCTACTGCAAACTTTCTCCATTAATTGCAGAAGAATGCGACAGTTCCTGCGGAGGGGGACCCGACACCCTTTCGGCCTCTTTGGTCCATGGCACGCTTTTGAATTGAGAGAAAGAGACACAAATGTATTTTGAATATTCTATTAAATGATTTTGTCCACTGATATCTCACTTTTTAAAACCTTTTCTTACATGCAAGCTCACATAAAATTGATTATAGCGATGCTTTATGTCTCCCAAAAATAAAGAATGTCATTAAAAATTCAATTGCGAGATGCAAATTTGAGAACTATGGTAGTTTGTAAAATAATATTGTTTTTGAATTTGTTCAACCAAGAGTGTATACAATTTTTTTCTACACATAGTCTGTAATTTGATCGATAACTTTAAATTGATGGTTGTAGCAGACTTTTCTGACGATGTCTTCTAAGATCAGGATTTATCGTAGCGATGGGAAATCCGATCGCCAAGATTGGTTGCTGATGTCGGGTCACGTGGCTCGCCCCTGTCTTCAGCACTTCTGATTGGCTCAACCCTTTTTCGTGAATCGAACATCAAGGCAATACGAAATGTTGATTAGATAGCATAAATTCGAGAAAGGGACGTGTCTAAGCCTAGCTTCTAAGGAACATGGAAATCCACACACACTTGAAAACCATGTACACTCCTAAATATGCATTATTATAATTAGGGTCGTGTATTGATCTGGGTCCAACTTGAGAACTAGATTGGACCAAGCCGACCTGTTTTAGATGGTTACCGATTCCCTGTAAGGAATCGGATCGCTTAGATTGGCCAATATTTTTAAAATTTATTTATTGTGAAACAAATCGTAGTTATTAAATTATCTTTTTCTTTAATTGTTAGGAAACTCGCACTTGAAAAAGAAAAAGAAAAAGAAATCACCGGTTATGGGACTGACCTTGGAATTGAACCAGATCGACCATTCCGATTTCAGGACTAGGTAAGATGTTTCCTAGTTCCACAAACTGGAAATTGACCCTACTCATTTCGATTCCAAGTTGTAAGGTAGGTATCGACTCGTCTTGAAACCTATCGCCCCTACTCATCATTATCTCTTTTTCTGCCAAATATAGAATTCATTTTTAGTGAAGACCGTGTAATTATTAAAATGGTGTAAAGGTGGGTGGATGTTGGCACAATTCCCCTCTTAATCCATGCAGGCAAATGGAAACTCTTGTACCGATGACATCATATGATCCTGTCTTTGTCTATAGTGAAGGACCACCGAAAACTGAGCCCTCTTTCTATATATTTTCTCTTTTCTTAATAATATCGAATATATATAATCAGAATTTCTTCTCCTTTTTTAAAGAGGAAAATAGTTTGAAATTAGCTGAGGTGGGGACTTGATTAAAATTAATCTCCTCCCCTAATGAAGTCACATGGGCTACGTACCATTGGACCTCCACATGATTAATTTAATACGCAATTTTATTTTTATTTTATTTTGGCCTTCTTTAGCACACATTGAGAGATCTAAGTTTATTGATTTCTATGCCTATATTAAATTACATTCATATTTTAATTATTATATCGTTCAATCTATGTTTGGATGTGATATGAGAGAGAGAGAGAGAGGGAGAGAGAGAGAGAGAGAGAGAGAGAGAGAGAGAGAGAGAGAGAGAGAGGGAAAGTGGGTGGGTTATTTCAAGATTATTTTATGTTTTTAGGTGGCTCGTTGTGGTTTTTTTATTTAATTTGAGTAATTTAAGTTCATCTCGTAGCCAAGTCGGAGGCTAGGCATACAAAATATTTTCTCTCCATTATTTTACAAAAGAGTTTAAAGAAATAGGACTTAAAAGACATGCGAGAGGCGAAGTGGATGAGTCAAATTCTAAATAAACTTGTGTTATTACGTTGGAACGATTCTAATCTATTTCTGAAGAAGTTGGTAATTGTTAAAAAAAAAAAAAAAGTCTTGGTAGAAAAGACTTACCAATTACCTGATTTATTCGCATTTTATTAGTGACTTACCGGGACTTTTTAAAAATTATCGGCTCTGTTTTAAGTTATAAGTTTGTAGCTTTTTTCTTTAGTTTATTTTTACTAAATTTTGTTTGTCTTTTTTGCCAACGACTCACATTTGCAAATTCTTATTTGAATTTGCAAATTTTATTTGTCTTTCTTACAAAAACTTTCGCAAACTTACCAATCTTTATTTGTGTGAAACACCAATATTTGTCCCCTTAATTTTCTAAGTAAAGTTTAATTAGTAGTCATTTGTAACCAACTCAAATTAGAGTTGTATACTCAAAGTTAGTTGGTAATTTAATCGACAAAAAAGTCGGTATGTCACTCTCATTTATGTTGATAAATCTGTACAAGAATTTGAAAATTCAAAGTGTTGATAAATTGTGCCAACAAAAAAGGGTAATTTAATATACAAATTGGTAATTTCTAAATTATTATTAATGCTTCTAGTATCATAAAATTTTTAGTAAACTGCTAACATGTTACTCAAAAACAAAATTGGCAATAGTTCTTTCGTACCGACAATTTGTTGACACCTACCAATTCTTATCGACATCTACAGCTTGAAAAGTAATTCATATTTTTGGGCAAACGGAAAGAAGAATAGAATTCCAGTGTTATATTGAGTTGAGACAAGAGTTTAGGGAAAAAAAAAATTGCCTATAATGAACCCTCTTTCCTCTCAGACTTCGATTTCAATAAACATCCTAAAATGCAATTTGCTTTTCATTGTTAGTCAACTCAATAAATCCCAAAGATCAGCGAATAACATGCCTCTATATAATGTTTCGAACATGATATAGATATCAAGATACGCTCGAGATTATTATCTCACAATCGGAGTTTCTACCTCACCTTCCGTGACACCAAATCAGAAGACCGTTAGTTGATATTTACATGTAATAATCGAGTGATATGATCATGTCATCATAAAAAACAAAGGTACTTTTATTAATTATGTTAGTCGAGGCGTGGTGGTTTGGGTTTTTCCCATATATAATCCCATCAAAAACGGTCAATTTAGTGCTGAATAGATTAGACAAGACGACATGACTCGTGCGGTTGTAACCAGCTTAGCTATAGTCAAAGAAAATGGCATATAGGCTGTTGACTTACAGAGTATTTTTCTTGAAAAACAATATATTTTTTTAATCGGTTTTATTTCTATTTTTTTTAATCTTGTCTTGCGGTTGGATCTCGGGATAGTCGAAACTAGGGGTGGCAACTCGTGCCCGGAGTAAACTCCATGTCATGCCGAAGAGTATACTACAAAACAGGTCAAACCGAACACGATTCGATTAGTTAATCAAGCCGATTTACTTGATATGAACACGATCCGAAAGTTTACGAATTGACAAGGTACTGCCATGTACAATGAGTAAATAATGGATTGACAAATCATCACAATTGCATGATCAGCCATACTAGAAAATTAACTCATCGACATGAAATCAATCCATCAGTAGCAACTCGACAAGAAGTATCCTCAAACTTTCATAGAATCTATTTATAAATTACAATAAATCATCGACAAAATATCATCAAATCAAATGTCGGTGAAATATCATCAATGTAAAATCTTTAAATGGTAAATACGACGAGTCGCGTGGTATGATTAACCTACTAAACTAAACGGGGGTTGAACAGAGCACAACACGGTCATTAATCATACATCGCGAGCTGACACCAAACATGATTAACCTTAAGTCAAATTCGTTAATTTTTCTGTCGTGTCCGAACCGTTATCGTGTCGTGCGAGAAGTTGCCCTCCTCGGTCAGCCACAAACAATTTCATGGACCGCCACATCAAGGAGTGCTTTCTTTGTCCCCTCGAGGAACTGTCACGTTCAATAAAAATGACAGAAGGTGATGGCAAATATCTCCGACCGGCCTACCAAGAACTTGAGGTTCTCTCTCTCTCTCTCTGACTGGCCTACTGAACAGTACAGTACAGATCATATTTGAAGATTTCATATGCAAAACTGCCCTTAACATGCTAAAGATGTCGCTAGGATTTGTCGATCAAGAGAAGATTTTTAAAGAGACGAGTTGGTGGATGAGATCGTTGTAAGCACGTTAGACCCGGTGGTGACTCCAATTATGGTCGCGTTCCCTGAGATACCGAGGAGAATTCTGATCCGTTTGGACATAGGGTTAGAGTCGTCTTCATCAAGAAATGTATGGCCCCTTCCTAACAATTCTTTCGGAAGGACTTAGTGTAAAACCGAAGTCTTTACAACGAGCGACGACGACTTATACCCACCGGTTTCCGTTGAGCGGAGTGGTCAATTGGTGTGATCATGTTTGATAATCATGGCGGTCTTCTACTAAATGTACCATACCCTATACATTTACCAAACTGGTCCAAACTGAGAACTGTACCACACGAGAAACTACGGACGGGCAACTGGTCACCACACATCTCTCCTTCATCTGACAAAATCTCAAACCGAACCTAGGGTCTTTCCTTGCCTTCTGTCTTTTGAAAATCACTAGATCTGTCCGGTGCTCCTCTCGCTTCCTCTCTAGCTCATTCTAGCCGACGGCACTCTTGTTTTATACCGACGTCCCTTGGCCCTAAGGCGGGAAGACGATAGAAGAGCGCAAAGCGGGCCCTTCTCTTGGCTTCCCCACACGTCGCTGCTAAAGGCTGTCTGCTCGCTCTCGGCCAGAAGTTGGTCCGGAGGAGCAGAATCTGTACAAAGACTGTTGCCTCTCTCTCAATATATTTCAATCTCCATCAATAATGTTCTCTCTCTCTCTCTCTCTCTCTCTCTCTCTCTCTCTCTCTCTCATATGCAACATGGCCTCGATCATTAAATAATGCGATTGCCTTCGGACGATAGGCATGGTGAGCTAATAAACAAAGGAGCCCTCAAATTTGACAGAGAAGAGGGATTAAACTAATCATGTGACGGCCCAATGCTCTACTGAGACCAAGGCGGACGGCATTGAAAACACAACAACGACAATGCATTGCTTATGAAATCCGCAACTGCAACTTCAAGAAGAACACAACCCAATTCGATGTCATCCAAACCTAAGCAATGTCGTCATGTGCGCCTTCATCCGAGGGAATAACATCAACATCCTCACAACCTCAATGCCATGAATAACAAAACCCATCTGTCACGGTGAGCATAGTTTTGGTACCATTTTTGGTGGAGGAGAGGAATGAAAGCATTGACGAGAATCGATAAATGCTAGACCATTTCACGACACCATGCTTTCTACATGAACTAACATTGCCACCAAAAAGCATCTCCTGATATAGTTCATGGCTGAGGAATAATAAGATAGGACACTGCTGAGATGGGTTAAAATCGAGTCTCAGGCATTACGTTGCAAGAGAATCATGCCAAATTAAAGTTCGAACCAAAAGTTATTTCTTCTGAAGTCCAAACATGCGGTTGAAGGCCATGAGGCAGATTTATGTGAAAACACAACGGTGAAAAAGCGCAGATTAAAACCAAATACACATTGACCAGGTACCTCTGACTAAGAGAAACAGAGTCTTCTCTGTTCTGTGACCACTGACTGGCCACGAGACCCTGCGACAATCAATCTAACAACTACTTGGATCCGTGCAGGCCACAAAGACAATGCCTACATGAACACCAGCTGTTAAGCAAACCAGTTACACCATGATTCTGGTAGAATTCCACATCAGTTTGAGACCAGTACAGACTAAGACCACATATTTCCAACTGACCAAATTTCCTTCTTTTTCTTAGAAATGCATGATTACTGAAAACAAAGCTTCTAACAAAAACGAGCTGTGAACAAGAAATAAGCACATGAATCTTCTAGTCCAAAGTGAGTCTCAGAATAGCTTGGAGCATTGCATGATAATGGTTTGAAAGCCAAAAAGAGCATTCTAAATAACAAGGAAGCAGACTACGCATTTAATTTTGCTTGACCAAAACCAGAAAAGATTAAACATAATATTTAACTTTATATGACACTCATATTCCAGACTCCACGTGGAGATAGCTAAATGATGTCAAGCACCATTCACCAAATTGACAGTTAAAGAAGTAGCAGTTGGCAACTTGATGAAGAGTTAGTTACATGTAACGCATGGGAATATTAACTTTGGATTTTAGGATTTTAGCGGCTAAATTTTTTTCTTGCCAATATCTTGAATAGCATTGTTCTCAAAGTGTACAACAATCGGTTACAACCAAGTAGACGGGACAAATGACATACAAACACCCATATCACGATACAATACTAAACAGTGCAGACTGATCCATGCACTGAATTCTTTGGTCTTTAATTGGAGACACTAAGACCTAAACTGCAAATGCGATTAGCAATACTAGAGCCATCAGCAAGGATTAAAAAGAAAAACAAAAGAGGAGAATATCAGAACCTAAAGGTGCTGAGTTATGAGTCACCTTCAAGAGGAACTCTAATCTGCAGACCAAATTCGCAGAATGCAGCTCCTCAGTATCTCCAAGCAGAAACAGATAGAAGCTCTTTTCGCTGCCAGCAGAGCACAAGTGAATGCTGTCTCTTCTCCACATGGAATCCCCGAACTGGGGTCCGCTGCACAAGGCACTCAGCTTGGGACTCGTTAAAATTACTAAATGCTAATGGGGAGAACCCAGATGACAAAAACAGTGACCTCCATGAATGAGTCTTCTCTGGTGATCGGTGCCGACCCCTTATAATTTTCTCGATGCCCGGTTGAAGAAAATACCTTTCAATCTTTTGCATAACGTCAAAGTTCACATTCAGGGCGTCAAGAGATTCAAGCAAGCTGGAATAACTATTGAGGGCTTGGACCACATGTTGCGGAAATGGAGCATCGATTCGGTCACAACTTCTATCCAATGATACCACAATTTTCGGCGACAGTTGCTTTATAAATCGAAGCACTGAAGGAAGAATCGATGGGTGAGTCGAAAAGGAAGCAATTGGAAGGTTCACAGCGATAGCCTCACCATCCCTTATGTTAAGGGGCTCTGGCCAAGAACTTGAACTTAAAGCCTCAATGTTCACAACTTCAAATTCTACGTAGATATTCAATTCGTTTGCAAAATGCTTAAGATTCTCTTGTGTGAGGCCCAGCTCGAGCTCGTCATGGATCATAGGAGATGCGAAAGCAGTAATCTTGAGCGAGCGAGAGCCTTTGTTGCGTAATGCAAGTTCTTGCATCAAAGAAGCCCATTGCCCACCATACCCAACATCAAAGCTCAATATGTGAACTCTATCATATCCTTCCAATGCTTCAAGAAAGGCTTGGTTGCAAGTAAAGTTTGCAAATTGAAGGACAGGAGAGATTTCGGAGAAAGACTTATAAGCACCGATCTTGTAAATCAAACTAAAAGGTGAAAACGCCAGAGGATTGGTCGAATTAGTTTGGAGGAGCAACTGCAAAGCCTCTTTGACATAAAAGGCAGCCCTGGTAAAAGGCTTACCGATAGGAGAGAGCTGGTGATTGAGCCGCGCCAATATCCCTTGCGCGAGTACCGGGTTCCCTGCTTCGATCAGCTCCACAGCCTTATAAAGCTGGTCAACTATCGCCTGCTGAACCTGGTGGTTTGGTAATTCATCACTCATCTTCTGTTTCATTGCAGCAGGCACAGGCCTCTGTGTTTGAAACTGCTGAGGATGAAGGTGATACTGCTCTTGATGCCGAACGAACGTATCCTGTCCCGAATTCACCAACCCAGTTCTTGAACTCGAATAATTCGGTCCACCTGGGCCAGAATTCTGCCTCTTCGGAGGTGGCGCCGACAATAGGTCATGATCTTGCATCTGGGTATGCCCCAGTGGCACAAAAAAGGAAGGATTTTGGGGATACGGTGCCTGGTTCTGATTAACAATTGCTTGCGGATCAAAAACCATTGGCTTTTCATCTAGAGATCCATCCTGCTGTAGCTGGAAAACACCAAGAGGCAAAGTAGGCACAAGAGCATTGTTTGCTTGAGAACTGGAAAAGGAATTGGGTTTTCTTTGGCCAGGAAAGGGGATTGGGTTTGAGACTGAAGGAATTCTTACATTGCTGCCGTGAACATTTGAGCCACCGAGAGGGAAATCGGAGCCGCAATCATGCAGAGAAGCCTCGGTGTTCAAATTGGAACTAGTCATAGGTTCAAAGCTGAAACCTTGATCCAGCTCCCCAAAACCTGCACCGAATGCCAATTCATGAGACCCACCAGCGCCCTGCAACAGCTTGCTCAGCCCAACAGATGGGTCCTCAATGTCGCCCATTATCATCCTCATAATTGATTGCTCTTGACCATTCTCGGGCAAGACAGCTTCCCAATCCTCCGCTCCCATCCCACATTTTCCTGAAGCGCCGCCCCGGGGCGTGTTGTTGCCCGAGGCCGCCGCCGCGGCCGCCCCCGCCGCCCCGGTCGTGTCGGTCGAGGCGCCAGCGCAGCCGCTGCTGTTGAGTGAGGAAGACAGCGTAGAGGACGGTTGAGGGCTGAGGCTTCTTCTGATGTCAAGAAGAGAGGATTTCTCACTACCCACAAAGAAATTCCCCAATTTGCTGCTTGGGGTTTCGGCGCTCAGCCACTTCTGGTGCTCTTCTTGGTGGTGGTGCCGGTGGTGTTGGTGGTCCTTCGGGGATGAATCTGTAGCCGCGGAAAAACCCAACACCACCCCTAAAGGAGTGGCCTTCATCTAAGGAAAAAAAAAAAACGGAAACCAAGAACAAAAATACAGTCTTTTGAATAGGAAAAAACAGTCTCTTGATTCACAAGAACGGCCACCGATATGCAGAAACGCTGCAGCTCCTCAAAGAAGGAGATGGGTTGATTTCTTTTTCTTTCCCCAGAAGAGAAGCATCAAACAAGATAGGAAACCCGCAAAGACTGGAAAGAACCAAGCTTTCGGGTCTCTATCAAGCAGAAGAAACCCGTCAATGCATGCAGATCCAAAGACGCGCGCTCAAATGCTCACGCCAGACTCCCTCTGCGTCGTTCTCTCTCTCTCTCTCTCTCTCTGCACAAAGAGTGTGTGTGTGTGTGCGTTACGTCACTGTGAGCACCATGCTCCTCTTCTTGGCCTTCTGCTGCTTCAGCGTTTTTTTACCGTGTGGGGTTCAGCGGATGAGCTCTCTCGTCTTCCTTGTTCTTCTTCTTCTGCTGCTGCTGCTGTTTCTAGCGTCTCTAGGACTCCGCTTTGCCTTCTGCTTCTGCTTACGAATGCGTGCAACTTATAAAAGTGGTAAAGTTCCCATCACCCCCCCTGTCCCCCTTCTCTCTCTCTCTCATTCGTCATGTCATAATTTTCTTTTGGTAGGATTCTTTTGACGACCCGCTTGAAAATGTTTTTAGTTTGGTCTGTATGGCTTCCAGACAAAGACTGGCTGCACAAATTTTAAACTTCATAATCACTTAAGTCTACATAGGTAAGCATGATATGATTGGACTTCATGGTATGCATGTAAGTTTTGTATATTTCTACGAGGGTGACTTCCTATTAGTCGATGTCATAACAAAAAAAAATTACGAATTGTATTGATTTTTACTCTGTTATTTCGTCTTAAATCATGCCTTGTTGTTCTTATGTTCGAAAATACATGGATATTTCAAAGTAAGGAAGTTTCCTGTCATGGACCGCGGCAATTTTCACACCTCAAATGGCTTAATTCATAATTTTTCTAGTTAAATTGATCATAATGCCTTTTATCTTTCTTTCTCTTTAGTTAATCAATCTTCGGTCACCTTTCCTCTATCTTTCAACACAAGATAGTTTGAAATTCCATTTCTTTTTTCTATTTATGCATTTGCTTGTCGCGTGCCATTGTCCATTAGAAAGGCTAACATGTGAAAATGACTCAACAAATAGCAAAAGGTCATAGGCTTCAAATAAAATGTAGATTATGGAATTCTTTTTAAAAAAAAAAAATAAGTGCCTAATTGACATGGCTTTTGGGAAAAGGTGAGAAGAGAACCATCAAATATCATGTAATGTCACGAGAATGAGTTCAATCTCTGTATCGAGGAGAAAAAAGTTTATATGTACCTTCAAATCTAAAAGATGTACTTATATGAATTTAGATATCTATCCACTATGTCTTCACTTGAGGAGTGTGATTCATTTGTATGTCGTGTTCCCTTTTGTTTAACTCCCTTTAACAAATTTCTACATAGATGTAAATGTATCGTCATAGCCTTTTTAATTCTTTCATATCTGCTAACTCTATTGAATTTGTTTGTGTCTTCTATCGCTAGAGAAATGATATTGAAAACGGATTAATTTTTATTTGGGGTCTTTTTTTTTTACAATTCATTTTTATTATTTTCAATTAAAAGAGGATTAATTTTTTTTTGGAATGTCGATGAAAAATGTGTGTATGAAGCTATCTTGAGTGTGATATTAGACGCCCCCCAACTTTATACTATACAAAGAAAGGAGATGCTTCTGTTATTTAAGGATCTGTTCCATTCTTTTTCTCTCAGTAGGCTATCGGCAATTCTTATTTAAAAATAAAAAATAAAGTGATGTTAGGGGAAAATATGTGGATCCACACATTTACTTAATTCCCTTTTCCTACCAAAACACGTTAACTTCATTAATCGAATTAAGCTTGTCTACTGTTTCTTATATAAAGCTATATCCGAATTACCAAAAATGTTTTCTGGAGGATTGTTCAAATGAGTGAATTTATTACAAAGTAAGTGTCAAAATTAAGGTTTTTCATTTAGCTACGAGCTCCTGAGTCCTGACATGTGTAAGAATAAATCGTGTCCATTTATACAGAAGACGAGAATTCATGGGATTTCGACACGTTGCACGGTTATAAAAGGTAATTCTACTTAATTTTTATTTATCGTTTTAATAAAATGGGTATTAACAAAAAAAATGCTCTCAACATTTTTCAGTAAGGGTTTGGTGACGTCCCCTGAGGGTCCCCTTTGGTGAACTGTCACTTTCAATTTGCTCATAAAAAGTGAAAAACTTTCCAGTAAAACCAAAAGCCATGATTCACGGCCCCCTAAGCCAATGATTTTTCTACGTTCCCGTGAATAGAAAACTATCACATATTATCTTTTCACAAGATTATAGGACTAATTCCCTAAAAAAACTTTCAAGATTGGGTCCAATCTAAACTGTGCCCGGAATTTTTTTTGTCTAAAAAAATCATCAAGCCCCACTCTAATCCCTATCCACCGACCAAAAAAAAAAAAAAAATCCCTATCCACCCCATTCAAAAAATTACCTCTAATTTCTTCAAATTTATCTTAATCAAAAAGCCGTTGTTGTTCATGAGATTATTGATAAAGATGCGGGCTTTTATAATGAATGTCTAAATGACCTTGATGTTGATAATTTTGAAGAGATCAGTGGTGATTTTTTTGACGATGGATTAATAGGGCAGATTTGAAACTAGAATGAAAGTTGATCGTATTTTTAGACAGAAGCAAAATTGGAATTGGACCTAAAATCGGGGGCTTGTCATGGAATTAAGCCCGAGATTATAGTTGCTCTATCTCCCTAAATACTCTAAACGTGAAGATAAAGGGCTAACTGCAAGACACTCACGACTTTTTACTATACACAACGAGCCTCATATGCTTTGAGATTTTGCCTAATTCTCCCCTCTTTGTTTCAATTTAAACAAGTCACTCTTCCCTTTAATGCCGGCTAATTGCTCGGTGCCCCCTTAATTATTTGGTATTTTATCAGGACTTCAACATTTTTGTTCTCAGGAGTATGTTATTCTTAATGAGTATAACAAGAGTGTTTTCTTTTATAAGTAGCACAACAATATTTTTTATACTTGCTAGTGTTGCTTATATAAAGATATTTTAAATTTTATTTATTTTACACTTTAAATATCTTAACTTTATTCTTACTTATGAATTTTGATTTACCTAAGAAGGAAGAGACTCACCTCATATAAAGAAGGAGATGAAGTTGACCAAATTCAAACATTTTTAAATAAATTTTTTAAGTTATTAATTAGATGAAAAGACGTGATTTTAATATTTAAATCCTTTAGCAAAATATTCTAAAACCAATCATTGTTAATATATATATCCCCATAGATATCCAACATTCATGGAGTAAATAGGAAAAGGTTGATCGCTAAATCAAGTAAGCAGGCTTGCTGCTCGACCCTTGGATCTCATGCTCCACTTTTATCCTGGAAGCTCCAACTTGAATTATTTCAGCTAAATCATTGCCAACATTAATAAATTTGTATCTTAAATAATATTTTACTCAACAAATAATAAATAGAAAATAATATAATTAAACAGTTCATACTCTGTCCTTCTTTCTAAAAATATTTGGTATTTTCGCAATAATCTATTGTTAAGATGCCGATATGCATCGAACATATTATCTTTTAATCTTGTCAACAAATGTATTCAAATATATAAGACATTTTCACCAAATTTCGAGACATCACTTGTTTAAAATTGTTAATTTATATAGTGGAAGCTTTTAATATACTACTTTCGATGACAAAAATCCCCGCCTTCTTGCTTTGATAAGTTTTGGAAATGTATAGTTCACTTGATAAAAAACAAATTAACATATAAATAGCAAACACAATTTTGGTACTAATACAATCACTATGGAACAGCTGACTTTATTGATATTGAGTCAAGAAATCAATAATAACACACGCTAGATAAAGGTTGAATTACATCTGAATATATACAAGTAATGTGAAACCATATATGCTAACCCTCTGTCGAACTCAAGTTGTATTATCCTGTAGTGCGTCGTAATCGAGCACTGTTGTGAAAATGAATGTTAAGGGACTACAAAATTGTAGCCCTCGAACAAAGGCATTAAATGAGGGGGCAAGAAGCACGTAAAACTCCAAAAAAAAAAAAAAAAACTCAAAAGCTGAAGTAGAAAATGAGAGTAGCTAAAAAGTGAGAGGTAAAATTTCAACATTGCTCCCAGTTGTGGACCAATCAAAAGATGTACAAAGTGTCTTAATTGCTTGCTTCTTGAATGGAGGCCGGCAACATATGATGGCTGGGGCAAATGGGTCTACGCAATACATGGATAAAAACATCCTTGCGAAAACCTGTGTAGGGATAGGCCAGCGGGTTGCAATCAATCCGATCCAATCCCAATGTCATAAATACTGGCTAGTGCGGTGGGACGCGAGGCAGGTCGCTTGAATTTATTGCAGGGTCTACCCCTTGGCCTGCAGGCTGTGATGGTGCTTTACATTAACATGTGCTTTCGACCAAGGAAGTTGCTTTCACAGCACAAAATTTCCCCCCATTGGCTAACGTGGTTTTTTTTACCCCCATAGTTTGGCCCAAAAACAAAGGAACATGGTTTTTATAGGGGCAACCCACAAGCAAGATAGAGGCGCCCTTTTGTTTTTTTTTTTGTCTTTTTTAAGGATGGGTGGATGAGACAATGGTGGAATACCTTGTTAAGGGAATTGTGAGGATTACAAAAGAGAGGGGCTACTCTATGTCCAGACAAGAATGGAAGTTAGGGTTTTAAATTGGAGAGAGAGAGAGAGAGAGGTCTGGAGGGACAAAAGTTAGGTCCACAATGAATTGTTTAGGGCAGCTATGAATTGGACATGACAGGTACAAATTGCATAGTTTAACTCCTCTCCCCATGTGATCGCGAGCAACAGCTCCTCCTTCCCCCATTATACAATGAAGTGTAAAGTGGCCCCATCCCAATTCCATTGCTTCTCCCTCCCCCCCCCCCTCCTCTTCCTTTCATTTCCAATTCGATTTTTTTTTCAACTTTCTCATCATTTTTCTTTCATAATCTCTCAAAAAAAAAATTATTGAACCTACTAACTCATACATAAATAATACAATAGAGAAAGAAATTATATCGGACGTACTCATTTTATAATGACAGGATAGATGGACTCAATAATCGGGTAAAGGAAATCCACATTGAAATGTGAACTCGCTCTTTCTAATTACCCTTTTTTTTTTGTCCCCTTTTATTATATGTCAGAAAAGGATGGTGCTCAAGATGTTCTTTTCTCTCCTCTCAAGACAACCCTACGCCTCAACCTCAAGCAAAATGCAAACTTCCCAGAGAAAAAAGCCTAAGTCCCTAGACCCCTATTTTAAAAAGACATATCGAAACATAAACTACGCATTTTCGCGCTATAATCATCACTTTACATGTAGGAATTGATGACTAAAAAGCTTTTTGCTTTATCGAATTTAATAAAAAAATAAGATCTCCACATGATTAAAGGACACACGTTAGTCATCCATAACAAGTTTCGTGCCGTGCCCATTCTCCCCCTCCTCTAGGAATAAAGTGTGAAAAGAAGAAGAAGAAAAAAAGATCGCTGGCTGTCATCCTAATGATTTTTCATGCTCATAATTCAGAAAACTAATTTTATAAACCCTTTTTTTAAATACATCTACTATAATAATGTTTTCTGTCAATATTAGCTAACTTTTCAACCAACGCAATTTTTTTTCCAGATTTTCATTTGTGATCAAAGCACCCGAATTAAATAAAATAAATCCAAAAATATATGAACTGTAGTTCCTCACCAGACCCCATGAAACATGGTTAGAGCATCGATTACTTGACTAGATCACCCCCAAATGTATACGACTTGGACGGTCGTTAATCTAAATCCAATCAAAGATACATGAAATTAGAAAAAAAAAATGATTTCTAATTCGGAAATGAATATGCGAAGAAATGCATGTGTACGCCAACTTAGGCTAATAATATATGCCTGCTGTCCTTTGACTTTTCTACGTATTTGGCCATGTCCGATGATTAAGCTGCTTGAACAATTCAATGCCATAATTGAATTATTATTTTTATGAGTTTATTTAATGTTGGGTTTTCATTGAAGTCGTTGGGAGATTATAATAACATGGTCAAGTGGACTTCCTTGTCACTTTCGTTGCATTATTGCTGTGATTGAAATCATTACTTGGATTTGGATAGTGGTAGTGTTTAAGGGCGTATTTTACCATATAGTTTATAATGACACTCCCACCTTCCCTTATTTACATTTGGCAGGCAAAAATATTTAATTAAACTCTGTGGATTTGCATTCATGTTATAAGGCAGAAAAATTCATGATTGGAACAGGTTAATTGAAGGTGGACACTCTTTGGTGTTCCAATTGAAGTTAGGCTCTATAGTAAACGCTTTTAGTGGATTCGATTTTAGGCATTTGATTTGTCCTAGACATTACGTGTGAGACATATTCATCTATCTTTCATAGGTCAAATCATGTAAAATAAAAAAGAAAAATATTATCACTTGTCTTTTTTTGACAAAATCCTGTCAAGAGATCTCATAATTTGTACGACTTCAATACGCGGCTTCATTCCTTTCCAGATACATGCACATTGCATAACGATGACATTCTGGAATGTACTTGTTGAACGCAAATATGAAGCCGATCGGATTATAAAATAGTGTGGCATTTGCTTTCTTGACCAAAAGGAAATATGGGATTTCACGAAAATGACATTATAACTTTAAATCTTATTGAATGTGAAAAGAAACCTTTGTGGCGAAATATTTTGGTAACTCTATCAATGCTATCCGAAGATTCATTGCATTTAGGTAACTATATCATCAAGTAATACACGTTTTTTTTTTTTTTTCATTAACTCTTTATTTATCTCATTAGAACATTGGGTTTTGGTACAAATTGCAGTAAGTGAGATGATTGAGAAAGCATGAACATGAAGATGAGAATTTGACCATTCTTTGGCCGCAATTAGTGTACGTCGAGACACCGATTGACATTTCATTCGAGTGTCTTACTCATCCCCACCAACCTTGTTCTTTTGTGTGATAAATATGTATTTAGGTTTATATTAAATAAAAAAAGGATTAATTTTCATTTAGTAATTTACATAGAGTAATGGCGTTAATTTTCTTCGATGATCCTACATCGCTATCATGCATTGTATCTAGTCATGAAATTGCTACCTTGATAATGAATATTACGACCACTAAACTACTAGAGACATCGGGAAATCACTCTCTATAGCATTCAGATAAAGATCGCCATGCCATGTCATCCCACTTTATTATTAGCGCGAGGTTGCCACGGAGCCATAGCTGGTGAGCTGAATGTTAAAGTAAAACAGCAAATGTGCATCATCTATAGGCGTCGTGTCTTGTTTTCTAAGCTTATCTTCACGGTTGTTTTCCGACCCATGTGGGAGGCATAAAGGAACAAGATATTACAAGTCCAAATATTATTATTTTTGGTTTGTCCAAACGTCACAAGTGCCTAATTTAATGACTAGCCAACTCGAACAAGCCAATCAAATTGACCCTCCATTGAGGGGAAAAAAAAAAGAAAGAAAGAAGAAGGACAAAGCCAATTCAATTGCAATAGCGACGGCTAAGGCTAATGATTGAAAAGTTTAGGCAGTCTAGACAATCGTGCCAATATAAAATATGTGGAGGATCATGTCTTCAATTGAACTGCCGGCGTAGATATTAATCAATTCAAGTAGCATTATGTACTTCTTGTCAACAGATAGAGGTGCGAATGTGGGACAAGTCCTCAATTTTTTTTTTCGATATTCCAAATCATGTATCTTTTTCTTTGAAATCATAGAAATGAATAGAGCTAATATTTCTTATTTCACTTGATAAACGGACTGAGGGTACATTTGAAAGCTGAGTGTCTCTTTGCTATTATAAAATTTTAGATTGATTTTTAGTGATTTTAGGAACTTTTACGTGATATTGTAGTAGAAGATAATTTGTACTTGTAATAGTATTGTATATTTTTAACCGCTGCATTTGGTGCAACTTTCCATGGGATTTTGGGCTTGTAAAGTGCCTTGAGTGAAAATTGAGACATTTTATAAATATTTTTTTAACCCATTTTGAGTGAAAAGCGGTATTGACAAAGCCCAAACCCTAAGGCAGGGACGCTGTCAATTTTTCATTTTCGGAAAGCCTGCTACGAGGGTTTAGTGACCTTTTTTTGGTCATCTTGCCCTCGCTAGTTTTCTCATATTCCTTTTTTACACTTGTAGCGGACAAGCCGTGGCTTGTTGCGAAGGAGTTGGAGGGACATCGGCATTAGGTCACTTGGGGTCACATGTCACTGGTGCCACCTCACTTAGGACCGCAGGACCTCGTTGGCCTTTGCTTAGGGTTGCGCCAACACTTGAAGTGTTAGATTTGAGGACAAATCGTGACACTAATGCGTACTGGCTTGAGGTCACATCACGTGACATTGACACTATATCGCTTAGGATCCTGCATCCTCGACGGCCCTAGCTTAAGATTGTGCCAATTTTCAAAGGGTTATATCTTGACAATTTGATCATTGAAGAGCTTCATCTGGGAAGCTTAAGGTCGCACGGCCATGATGGTAGTCACTTGGGGTTGTGCAATGCCTGACCTACTGCATCGAAGGGTTAGATCTTAGTTCCTCTTGATTCTCTCTCTTTTCAAAGTCGCTTTACAAAATAATATCATAAAACTCAATATCACAAATTCCTATTTGCTTTTAGCAAATACATTTTGAATAAAACATTTTTGGAAAAATGACATTGCATCTTTCCAAAATTCTGCCAAATGCACCCCCACATATCTTGGCCAAATCCTAGCTAAAGATTCTAGACTATACATGCACATATGTTCACAAGCATTAGTTAATACCAATAAGCATTCATATGCAAATTTGAGATTTTTGATGTATCAAGATCTATATAATTTTATAGGCGACACTATCACTTTTGTTGATTCTATTGCCAAATCACGGATTGTTACTAATTTTTGTGTCCTGTTAGAAAGGAGTTGGAGGGGGCATCGGCATTAGGTCACTGGTGCCACCTCACCTAGGGCTACAAGACCTTGTTGGCCTTTGCTTAGGGTTGCCCCAACACTTGAAGTGCTAGATTTGAGGACAAATTGTGACACTAACGTGGGCTGGCTTGAGGTCACGTCACGTGACATTGACACTACATTGCTTAGGATCCTGCATCCTCAACGGCCCTAGCCTAAGATTGTGCCAATTTTCAAAGGGTTATATCTTGACAATTTGACCATTGAAGAGCCAGATCTGGGAAGCTTAAGGTTGCACGACCATGATGGTAGTCACTTGGGGTTGTGCAATGCCGGACCTACTGCATCGAAGGGTTAGATCTTACTTCCTCTTGATTCTCTCTCTCTCTTCAAAGTCGCTTTACAAAATAATATCATAAAACTCAATATCACAAATTCCTATTTGCTTTTAGCAAATACATTTTGAATAAAACATTTTTGGAAAAATGACTTTGCATCTTTCCAAAATTCTGTCAAATGCACCCCACATATCTTGGCCAAATCCTAGCTAAAGATTATAGACTATACATGCACATATGTTCACAAGCATTAGTTAATACTGATAAGCATTCATATGCAAATTTGAGATTTTTGATGTATCAAGATCTACATAATTTTATAGGCGACACTATCACTTCTGTTGATTCTATTGCCAAATCACGGATTGTTACTATTTTTTGTGTCCTGTTAGAAAGGAGTTGGAGGGGCATCGGCATTAGGTCACTGGGTGCCACCTCACCTAGGGTCGCAAGACCTCGTTGGCCTTTGCTTAGGGTTGCCCCAACACTTGAAGTGCTAGATTTGAGGACAAATTGTGACAATAATGTCGGCTGGCTTGAGGTCACGTCACGTGACATTGACACTATATCGCTTAGGATCCTGCATCCTCGACAGCCCTAGCCTAAGATTTTGCCAATTTTTAAAGGGTTATATCTTGACAATTTGACCATTGAAGAGCCAGATCTGGGAAGCTTAAGGTCGCACGACCATGATGGTAGTCACTTGGGGTTGTGCAATGCCGGACCTACTCCATCGAAAATTTAGATCTTACTTCCTCTTGATTCTCTCTCTTTTCAAAGTTGCTTTACAAATAATATCATAAAACTCAATATCACAAATTCCTATTTGCTTTTAGCATATACATTTTGAATAAAACATTTTTGGAAAAATGACTTTGCATCTTTCCAAAATTCTGCCAAATGCACCCCACATATCTTGGCCAAATCCTAGCTAAAGATTATAGACTATACATGCACATATGTTCACAAGCATTAGTTAATACCGATAAGCATTCATATGCAAATTTGAGATTTTTGATGTATCAAGATCTACATAATTTTATAGGCGACACTATCACTTATGTTGATTCTATTGCCAAATCACGGATTGTTACTATTTTTTGTGTCCTGTTAGAAAGGAGTTGGAGGGGCATCGGCATTAGGTCACTGGGTGCCACCTCACCTAGGGTCGCAAGACCTCGTTGGCCTTTGCTTAGGGTTGCCCCAACACTTGAAGTGCTAGATTTGAGGACAAATTGTGACAATAATGTCGGCTAGCTTGAGGTCACGTCACGTGACATTGACACTATATCGCTTAGGATCCTGCATCCTCGACAGCCCTAGCCTAAGATTGTGCCAATTTTTAAAGGGTTATATCTTGACAATTTGACCATTGAAGAGCCAGATCTGGGAAGCTTAAGGTCGCACGACCATGATGGTAGTTACTTGGGGTTGTGGAAT